>VUQR01001019.1:3866-28858 GCA_015108515.1 Hemichromis elongatus
TCTGTCTCCCTCTCCCCCTCTCTTTTTCTATCTGTCTGTCTCCTCTCTGTCTGTCTTTCTCTCTCTCTCTCCCTCTCTCTCTCTCTCTCTCTCTCTCTCTCTCTTCTCTCTCTCACCCCGATTCTAATAAGCATCCTCCTATCCTCGCCTGCGGTGCTGCATGAAAAGATGCAAACATACTTAATTAGAGCGGTGGCAATAATTTTCAGGCTAAATATGCGACCAGACAGACATGGAAGTGATCTGATACCATTCAGAAAGGATACTATCTACTTCCCTGTGTAGGATCACTCTCCTGTTTTTTTTTATTTCTTCTTTACCTTTATTCCCATGGCTTTTCTCTATACTTGCTTTCAGGAGGGAAGAAGCATGTCAAGGCTGTCTCTGACCCGGTCCCCGGTCTCTCCTCTGGCCGCTCAGGGGATCCCTCTGCCGGCTCAGCTGACCAAGGCAAACGCCCCGGTGCACATCGATGTCGGGGGACACATGTACACTAGCAGCCTGGCAACCCTCACCAAGTACCCAGATTCAAGGTAAGATCAGTCCCTGCCTCTAGCATCGCTGCTGATCTTAATGTATTAATTCATAGCTTATCATTTTTGTATTTTTTTAATCAACTTTAAGAAATGTGAGCAAACTAAAGTGGTTTAATCTGTCTCTTGCTGCTTTTGTTTAAAATGTCACAAATTTATGCATTTATTCCAGTTTAACTAAATAATGGAAAATGTTTCCAAAATAAATATTCAGCTAGATTTCAGTCACTTTTTATCTTAGTAGCTTTATGTTGCATTTTTTCCCAGTGAATGGTTTAAAAAATAGATTTGACGGCTTTGTTAATGAAGTCTAACAGAATCTGAAATGTTAGCAAGTCATTTAGCCTGACTGGCATTGGGACACCACCACTAAAACTTTAGTGACAATTTCCCCATTTATGTTTTCAAATCATGTGGGGACATTTCTCTTCTCTTCATTCTTTCAACTTTTTACCTTGAAAGTGATAAATGTGATTGCCTCTTTGGTTTGTTTATTTTAAAGGTGATTATTTCAATCCTCCAATAAATACCTCTGGGGCTTTTATTTTTTATCTCCTTTCACATGGTAGCTGTTATTGAAAATTCAGCTGCTGTGCAGAAACTTACACGTGTTTTACTGGTGACGTTAGGAGTGTTTGTGTGAATTCACATCACGCAGAACATTTTCACACTGCGCCCCCCTTTTCGCCGTCTTTATTTATTTTATTTTATTTTATTTTTCCAGCAGATCAGGTTGGTATTGGGAATTAGAGGTGGAAAAATTAATGACATAGGCGTCCAGAACCCCTCATCAAAGCTGATGTAAAACATCTTCAAACATGATTAAAATCTATTAAAGTGGCATGTTACAAGTTTTTGTTTTCTTTTAGCAACCACCATTTATCACTGTAGCATCTTCTTTATATTCAAGATATGTGTTGCAACATTTTAATAAAAAGTTGCATGACTTATCCTTTTTTTTGTATTCATTATATTTTTTGATGAGCTTAAGCTGCAGCTTGAGCCTAAAAGATGAATGACACCGAAGACAAACTTTGAATTCTTCACCGCAGCAACGACTTTCTGTATATCAGGTACATGCGTATGTACAAAAAAGCTCTTCCTGCTCTTTCAGACATCTGATTGTTTTAGTCACACATGAAGCATTTCCACTTGTAAGAAAAAAGGCATGATGATTCAGGCTTTGTAAGAGCTGATGGTAATTCACCATCCCACACTTTTATACACATTTTTAGCTCCATCCACAAACAAGGTGCCACTACTAAAGGAAGCAAATTCAAATAATGATAAAACGATTCTGTTTTATGCTGATTTGAATTACCCCTTCTATATTTTCCTCTAATGCAGTGTGTCATTTATTACATTATGCTCCCTGCATTTCGGCATCAGTTGAATCCCATGTGGGCCAAGGTAAACATACACCAGGTTGTTAGAAAACCTGCCAAATTGGCTACAGGAAATAATCCACATAATCCCCTGGTAATAAAGTCTTGATATTCATAGAGTCCGCTGACAGGAAATCCCTGACAACTCTCTTTTTATTCCAGTGCAACATGACATGAGAAAGATAAAGCTTAACCCAGAAAAGGATTTATCGTTGTTTGTGTTATTAAGACACATTTTTTTTTGTCCACTATTTCAGTGTCATAGTCAGTTTATCCAGTGGACAGATGGTTTTTACATTTTTTTGTCATTTGTATTCACAATTGTGCAATGCTATTGTGCTCCTGTATTTGTTATGCTCTGATGCAGCTTTATACTTTACAGAGAAGTTATTCGCTCTAAGATGCACAGGGTCTTTCCTCCAAATGCAGCACATAGTCATGTCAGAGCATCCAAGCAGTGTTTTTACAGTAAAGACCGGATATCAGTGTGAGTGTTGGTTTGGTTGGAGTGCTCTTTCCTCTCTCTTTCTCCTTCTCTTTTTCACACATGCTCCTTTGCTCCCTCTCTCTCTCCCTCCCTCTGTCTTGTGCTGTTTCTTTCTCACTCTGGATCACACACACACACATATTCACATGCATACACTCGCTGTTTCTCTCTTTCTCCCAGCCTCCTCAGCGTACAGTTGGCCTCAGGGCTCCACTTTCCGCTGGAGCCAGTGGAAGGAGGGGCCCTTTTGTGTGAATTAGGATAATGGCTGACAGCAGAAAGAAAAACAATTACACTGGCATAACCGCATATGCTGTGTTCAGCTACGTCCGGTCAAGAAAGGCACACGGGCAAAACTGAAAACGTGATGACTGAAAGAGCAGGGCTAAAGAGTTTGAAGTTGCTGATTACTTTTAATAGATTGGGTTCTAAATAATGCAGGGTGCCAAGAGAAAGTTAGTCTAGTAACTAATGTGTGGATATTCATCTTCTTCTGTGTGGGCCATATTAAGGGACAAGGGTCATGAAACATTGATGTGCACTCTGTGTAGCTCTCAAAGAGGACAGTCTCAGCAGTCACTTGAACAGAAGCTGAGGAAATTAGGGGAAATGTTCCACAGACAAGGAAACTATTTTGAAAGGACCACTGGACATTTTTCTCTATGAAGACGAGACTTCTATGTCTAGAGATGATAGATCTATACTGGCTTTAAGCTTTTTCAGCGGTCCTCTGTTTCTGGAAATGTACTTTTCTATAAGCTGAGATCAAATGATGTAACAGAATTTTGGAGTTGTGTTATTTCATTGCTATTTTGTTTCATTATCATAAGCCTCTTTTTGTTTTTAGTACCAACACACCATCATGAGATAAAGCTGAAGCTTTCAAATAAATCTTTTACTCTGTTCACTTAATGTTAAATATTAACAGGAAGTAATTGTTGTTCGTGAGTAGAAATAGCCGTATTTTACAACCATAAAGGAACAGATAAGAAAACAGAGCTGCAGGCAAATATTGGCAGTACCAGCGTGGAGATGTTTGCACAAATACATTTATGTTTATAGTGTTTGAAAAAAAAAAATCACCTAATCTTACCATTAACCCCAGTTTGGACAGATACTGAGCAACTGAGCTATACACAGTGAAAGTTATTAGAGAACCAGCGGATTCTGTTGCTGCTGATTGCATTGACATGTCAAGAAGTTCAAAGGCATTATAGTTAGGCTGGAAGTTAAGTTAAACGTTCCCATTTCTTTTATTTATTTTCCATAAATCATGATGTTCGGAAAAAGTAAAATTGTGTATCACCCTTCCTTTGGGAGAGCTTGTTTGGGGAACCATGAGTTTATCTAGTATTTCACAGTTGCTTCAAGCATGACTTTGCGAATCAGAGCCAGGGACTGTAGCGATTTGGTTTTGAACTTTCTTATTTGACTTTCCCTACTCGGAAGCCATTGTGGGCAGCCTTTGATGTCAGGTTGGACAGCCTCACCGAGATCCCTGGGTGTGTTTGTTTCACTTTCCAAGAAGCGCTATGTGTCTTGTTTTCGTTAGGGGTCCACAAGTGATACGCTTTCCACACAATGTCTGTTCAAGTAGAATCAGCGCTACCTGGGTCCTATTCCCAACCTCGCGAGGATGCGTCTTTGGCAGCTCTCAGCCTCTGGCTGGCTTTAACTGGTGAAGCAAGCATCCTGCCAGATATTGCCCACCTACTGCCCCACTGCCTGCCCTCGCTTGGCACCACTGGGGTAGGAGATCTGAGCCATCCTTGATAACCTCCAACACCCACTGCCTCCCTCGTTCGCAGTGACTAGCACACATTATCCAAGTTTCTCAGTTCCGTCAAACCTTTTTCTCTCCCATTTCTCTCTGCATTTCTCCTGCATTCTGTTTGTTTCTTTCTGTGCTTCTTTTTCTTCTTCTCAGTACTTCTGTTTTTCTGTTCTTTCGCCTATCGTTGCCTCTCTTGCAATGATATCACGTTGCATGTCTTTGTTTTTTGGCCCTTCTGTTTGTGTATCTTGTCTCTTAATTTCTCTATACAACCCCCACTCCCTATGGACACACCCTTTTCTCTCTACCTACCTGTTAAAAACAACCCACTCTCCAATTCAGAGATTTAACAGAAAAGGGAAAAATGAGGAGACCAACAGAGAAGACAGCGAGACACAGAGGGAGAGAGAAAGAGAGAGCGAGAGAGAAGGGAGTAGGAGAGAGGGAAAGAAAAAGAAAAACAGGCAGCATTTTAATTGCTTTTTAAAAAAGTGGAGATGAAAAACAGAGTTAGCCTGGAGGGGTATGGTGAAATTCTAGCTGGAAGAATTGCAAGACCATATGAGAAAGGAACACCTCGGGCAAAACAGGGAGATGAGTATTGGTTTTTTATAAAGCATTTTGCATCGATTTCCAGAGAGAAAGCAAGTAAGGGAGAAGGATAGAGACAGAGGGAGAGACAGAAAGAAGGAAAGTCAGAGAGAGTGAAAGAGAGAAAGGATGGCAGGAGGAGAGAGAGGGGGGAGAACCATCTTTGCTCTCCTTCTTCACACAGTCAAGTCAAAGAAAAGAGACAGAGCAAATTTGATTTGATAGCTTCTGTGTGTTGAGCCAACACATCAGGGTCAGAAGATACCTGATACAGCCAATAACTACAAGCTCATACACTTTTACAAAGCAGGCGATTGTAATTGTAAATTCAAGCAAAATGAGTCTGTGAGTAAAGCCTTGGTGTTTGTTCATTGACATTCCCACTACAGCTCCCTTCCTCTGTCATGTAATAGAGTTTGACAATGCCAGTGTTCAGGCAGTGCTTTGAGTGTGTGTGTGTGTTTGCTGGTCGGCACATTTGCAAATAGGTTTTATGATTTTCTTTTGTCGCACAACTTTGTCAGCCAACCTAGAAGCTGTTGTTGTGATTAAAGTGCTGATTACTTCAAAATGATGATAATAACAGCAACATCGCTCCGTGCCAAGAGCTGTTTCTCTGCAAGACGATGTATTGTAAATGTGCACGGAAAACGTTAAGGAGGTTACGTGCAACAGATTTCTCGTGTAAACCACCGGTACAGCTTATTTACACTGCGTAGGCATTCCAGGTCTCTCTGCTGAGGGTGAGTTTTATTTTAAAATGAGTCACCAAATTAAATTATTGCACTTCAGACTTCGGAAAGTTTAGCGAAATGGGACACTTGCACATTCTCAATATTAGGGAGATGCTAAAAAACTGTTTTTTAATTATTAAAAAGGGGATATTTAGTACTTGGAAATGAACAAACAGATAAAGTGAAGGTGCCTAGATGAGATCATTAGACCAGCGAGAGAGGAACCTGCAGGTAAGCGGCAGGGAAAGCACACAAATATTAGGGGAAATGAATATCTGTCCAAGGGTATCTCGAGGCGCGGCGCCAGCGTGGTGTGATGAAAGTTTAAAGATAACAGCAATTTCCACTCTTTGCTTTGATGAGCCCCTGTAGCCGGCTTCAGCCCAACCCTTAATCTTGCAGTACACTGAAGGGGTTAAACATGGGATACTAGGAGGCAACAAGTGTTTTATTATACCAAAGTCTTGTCAATATTTAGTGAAAGCTTAAACATATATATGTACTTACTGTGTTTAGTTTATCATTATTCACATCATTTGGGCAGTGATATTGTGTCTTTGCTTCAGCATGTGAAAGAGATACCTCTGTTGACTAATATAGTTATTTTAATTCACTTTAACCAGCACATTTAATAGAGGGAGAAAATGAAAATGCAGCACACTTTGCTGGGTTCTGGACATGTTTCTAAACCTAAAATGGATTTCTGAAAACAAATACAAATATTTCAAGGTCAGTATGTTGAGTTCATTCTCAGTGCGGTGGTTCATATTCACAAATATAAATGTATATGTTTTAGATCTAAATTCATCAGTTGGTGCTCTGTCTTTTTATTCTTCTACAAAAAACTTGCACAGATCGCAAAGAAAGAAGCACTAATATACTATAATTCCAGCTGCAAGACAATAATCTTCTCACCATTAAAGCAAACTGCAATTACATACATTAACAAAATTACGTTCTGCAATTTTCCCTCATACTAAGACAATACAGCACAAGAAGAGTGTTATTACAAGCTGTAACACTGTATTAAATTAAAGCAGTATGGCCTACAGTAGGATTGAGTCTGTCCGAATTCCCCTTAAATTAATAACGAAATCAAACTGTAAAAGTAAAATATCTTTTTCCACACATTCTCACATTAATATGTGGCCCGTCACCATTTCCTACCTCTGTTTCATTTCCAGCCCTCTGACAGATGGAATAATAGAGCTGTAATGCTACATTCATGCCATTAATTTCTGTAAGTACAAGCAGCAAGCGTGTGTGTTGTTGTAATCTCTCTACAGAAGGGACACTTCAAACAAGTCTGGAATGGAGGAACTATGCCTTAAGCCCCTTGTTTCAACCTGGGATGCTAATGCATTTCAAGCTTAGTGCTAATAAAATTGAAAAATAAATGGAGGGTAATTGTTTCATGCATTTGAAGGGAACTGGCTCATTCCATTATGTGGTTGTGTTTGTGTGTGCGGCTGTCTGCGTGCGTGTGTTTGTGTGTGTGTGTATTTCAATTTCCAGAATCAGTCGTCTGTTCAATGGCACCGAGCCCATCGTGTTGGACAGCTTGAAGCAGCACTACTTCATAGATCGGGATGGCGAGATATTCCGCTACATTCTCAGTTTCCTCAGGACCAGCAAATTGCTCCTTCCAGATGACTTCAAGGTATGTGTCTGCACCACAATATACTGTATTGTGTGTACCTGTCTGCACCATCAACTCACTGTTTGAACAACATAACATAAAAGGCGTTTGCCCAGACATCAGCTCACACTGTGTGCTTCTTTATTTTTCTAAAGATGCCACACATTTAAGTGTGAATACTTCTGTAGTTATTGCAGTTTCTCTGTTCTCTGATTGATAGTGTGTTTTCAAAACAAACCTGATACTACAACAGTGCAACTAGTGGTGCTTGATACTGCCTCACCCCCTTAAATTTATCATATTAATTCTGTAGTAAAAACACAAACGGTAGTTAAGAAACGTTAAAGAGGAAAAAATGGATGCAACCAGATTATTAAATGGTGGAAAGGTAAAATGGTAAAAGCTAACTGGAGCATGGTCTGGTGGTGTCTATGCCAAAAGCCTTGAGCTGTTGTTTTTCTCCCAGTGTAATTTCTATAGAAAGTGATCCCAGGTGATATAACCCCTCATGAACTTCTGCGCAGCTGCACTCCAATGACAGAGCCCCATGCAGACAGTAACTCTCACTAGACTAGAATTGGAAGGGAAAGGTGCGGTTTAATACCTGGTGCTCCCTGTATGCATACTTCTTTGCTCTTTGTCAGACACTAAATCTGCATACGAGGCCGCATGCATGCATGTCAGTATCTATTGCAAGAGACTATATACAGACAATGTAGGTGATTTGTCATACTCCTGTATTAAACAATTTAAAGCACATGTTCAGGGGCGCAAAAACAAATATGAAAAGTTTTCAATTTAAATTAAATATCTGTACAAGCTTCTTCTTCTTTTTTTTTTTGCATTCGCTGTAGTTAAAAGTTGTGTAAGAGAGAGTGTTAGCAAACTTTAAACATTAGCATTTCACTGAAGTTGTGTTTCTGGACACCTGCCAATGTTAGTCCAATAAATCCAAAATATCTGTGTCTTTAGTTGCTAAATTCCTCACTATGTTCATTAGTTGACTTTGTCTACATGCTATTTGCTTCTGGCCAGGTAGCATTTAGTTGGTGTAACAGAGCTTTTTTTTTTGCCTCCTGCTGTTACTTCTGCTTGAAATGAGGGTGATGAGAGTGAGGGGTGAGAGCAAACCAAAATAGTAGAAGCTACAGGCTGTGAAACCAAAACGATGATCTAAAAGATGCTAAAATGTGTAGTTGACCCTGAAAAAGGCTGAAGAGTTAGAGGGATGATCACTACCTATGACCCCGCTCGCATCGTACGCATGCCATTTAATCTACTGTGATATAAAAGATAACGATTACATTTATTTTTGGCGCTAGTACAGCATTAGTCTCGCCCAACAAGTATTCATACAATCATATGTGACGTTGTCAGAATGATTATCTGCCTACAGCTTCTTCCTTCTCGAGGTTTTCATTCCATGATACAGTTTCCTAGGTGTATCTACTCTTTACTTAACATCGACCCCACCTTAGTTTTCATGACCTTTTCACTGCACTGGCACTTGTTCATCATTCTGTATGAGGTAACAAGGCAAAGGCAAGCCACTCAGAGCCAGGGGCAAACTCTTTGGGCCCCACGGATAGTCTGAACAAGAGCCAAACCGCAGACAACAGAACATGACATGAAAGCCCTGCATATTTTGGCAAATGATGGCCTGACTCAGTACCGATTAGATTTTCCCTTTTTATTCATACACCCCTCCTCCCCCCTGTTAAATCTTGACAGTCCAATCAGGCACCACAGTGGAAGAGAATGCATTGGACTTCATTGTTTCAACTCATTACGATCCCCTCGCATAAGCCTGTGTTGATCTGCATACCTTTCAATTTGCGTGAAGCCGGGGAAAAAAAAAAAAAATGCAAATAGTGCGAGGCGGAATTGAGCATGTCCTTATCTGAACACAATCAGGCTTGCCGTCGCCCCAGGGCTGGGTCTGTTCTGCTGCTGGCAGCCACGGCGCTGTGTGTTTTGCTAAATCAATGTGAAAGTCTGAGCAGAATAGGAAAAGAAATTTTTCAGCCTGCATCACTGGAACAAAATATTCACTATTAATATCCTCCCTCATCACATTATTCAAACTACAATTAATCACGAGAGAGTAAGCAATGCTCAGTCATATTGAGGGCATGGTTATAAACCGGTAAGAGTTACTGTTTTCTGTTCTGGATTATTCAGGTTTTGCATTGCTATTTAAATCGATTTTTTTTTTAATCTCAAATGCTGGAAATCTATTATGATTTCATTTTATTTTTGAGTGACTTTGTTAATCAACAACCTTAAACTTCTGCTTTTTTAGGGTGGGGGTTATTCTTGACCAAAACCTACGTTAGGTCTTTACTAGTCCTCTAAACTCCCTTATAGTGACATTTTCCATCATTTTTTTCTTCTCCTTCTCTGTCTCTCCCTCCCTCCCTCTGTCCTTCCCTGAAATGTTGCCTTGCCGGTGGGCGATCAGGTCGGATCATTATTTTGAAGCTCAAACGGGCTGTCTGGACACAGGATTGGGGGATGAATTGTCTCGTAGAGCTGGCAGCAGTAGCAGCAGCTTCAGCAGCCAGGACGGAGCTGTTGGCCCTGTCTCCCTCTCATCCTCACCTCAGCGCTTAGGATTACTCTGTTGTTTTCTGCTCTACTCAGGATGACTAAAGTGCCTCGCAGACAGACCCCTGTTAAAAACATATCCATCCATGGCTTCAGACCTGTGAAGGATGAGGAGTAGCACTTTGATACAGAGAGCTGCCTGAAGGGGAGCGTCTCAGTATGAGTTTTGTCAGCTGCAGCAAGAAGGCCAGGAGAAAAAAGACAGGGAGAAAGGGAGAGAAAAAGGGGAAAAAAGGACCTCCACCCCCTCTTTTCGCATTCTGAAATCTTAAACATTAGACCGTCAGCTTAAGATGTGTTGCGTCAACGCCGCGTCCAGATGGAGTTGTATTTGGGTGTCGTTCGCATGCCTCGGATGAAGGCACAGTTTAGATGAAGGGGTAAAACAGTGAGGGAGGCTTTTCAAGGCTAAAGAGTCTGACAGAAGCAGCAGGGTTAATGAATATGCTGTTTGCTGCCATGCTATGTTTCTGTGCCCAGCAGTGGTCTTGAGAAGGAAAAGGGGGAAAACTCTTTCTAGATCAGGGCTCCCTGGCAGTGCCGACACCCAGACACCCAGAGCCACCAATGATGCAGACTATATGAAACATATGTTGTTTTTGCAGTACAAACACACATTGTCTCACTTGGGTGTTTGGACTTTGTTCCACGCAAAAACCAGCAACCTCTTTCTCTAAATACGTCACCAAATGGACAATCACTTCTTTGCTTCAGTTTACTATGTCCATTTATTAAATTAAGCTGTCATTGTTTGCCACTGTGAAACATTAATCAGAACACAGATTTATTAATTACTAATTATTTAGCAAAAAGGTTTTGCACCATTTAGGTGTAACCTAATTAAATCTTGTTCTAATAGGAGCTTAACATCGGGCCACAAGCCTTATTAACATAAAACTCCCTCCATGTGAGGAATACATTAAAAACCTCCTTGGCTGATGATTGTCCTCATGTTCACTTGCACATATCTTTTCCTCACCTCCCGTCTGCCTCAAATAGCGAACCTCCGCCTTCCCGTATTTTCTGTGGTAGTGGTGAATGATGGTGCCATCTGGTCTTGTGGGAAATTAGAGGCAAGAGCGCTGGGGCAAATGGCCCCCAGCAAACCCTGCCCAGGAGGGAGAGGCAGGCAATCTGCTGCAGACTGTCTGTGCACAGGAATGCACCATCCCGCTTCACCAGTGCCCTACTGTCGGCCTTTCTGGAGTCGGCTCACTAAAACATGCTAAAGGCTAACACCACTCTGCCAAGAGCTACTGTGGAGGAGAGCATGGCTATGCTTTGTTTATTGAGAGTGTTGTCCTGCTGGTCCGAGTCCATCACTGATCTTGGTTTATTGTTCTTCAATCTGGTCGACGTATTACATGAAACCACATGCACTTTTAATTTTTTTTTGCCAGAAACCGTTAGCTTCATGAGGACAAACAAAGGTCACATTTTTGTATTATGTTAAGATTAATTTGTCATTCTTTCAAGTTTATAAAAATTAAATCCTGTTATGTTGCCATTGTTTAATGGTCGCATTTGTAAAATTAAAAAAAAAAAAAAAAGAATTCCTGCATTCGTCACTGTGCAGTTAGTTATTAGATCCTCCGTGCGTTACCTGTGCTACACAGTAAAAAGGTCAGAGTTCATATACAGCAAGAACCCACTCTTGGAGTAATTAGAGGTTAAGTGTCTTAGTCAAGGACATCATTAGCTGCTGTGAGGAAGCCCTAAGAAGTCCCGCAGATATACTTTTCTCTGTCATATTAATGTTGCACATTACTGTATATGTGTAGGGTTTCTCTGTGACCTTGGTGATGAGTTGTAAACCAGGGAAAGTCATAGTGTGTTAGTCACACATATAGCCAAGAGGAGTATAATACACATGCAAAGTCACTGCTCTCATCTCCATGTTCGTCTGCCTGTACAGGACTTCCACCTGCTGTACGAAGAGGCGCGTTATTACCAGCTGACACCCATGATCAAGGAGCTCGAGCGCTGGAAGCAGGAGCGCGAGCAACGACGGATGGCACAGCCCTGCGACTGCCTTGTGGTTCGTGTCACACCTGACCTGGGCGAGAGGATCGCCCTGAGCGGAGAGAAGGTCCTCATTGAGGAGATCTTTCCTGAGACTGGAGACGTTATGTGTAACTCGGTCAATGCTGGCTGGAACCAGGACCCAACACACGTCATCCGCTTTCCCCTCAATGGCTACTGCAGGCTCAACTCCGTCCAGGTAAGACACTGAAATGCTTGTCCTATGTTTGTGCTTAAATATTTTTACTGGAAACACAAAAAAATACTACCTCCTCTACCCATGATTTATTTAGACTTGTGTGTAAAACACATTACAGTGTTTACAGTTTTACTTGAGTTAGATTGTCCTGTGTGTACACCTCTGAGTGTGGTCTGCTGATATCTAAGCATGACTTGACTTTCATGCATAGTCATTTTTTCTATTACATTAAGAATAAGCGTGATATCATAATATTTGCAAATGCAATAGTATGATTTGTCGTTTTAATGGCACAAGGTGATAGTCACTTCAGGGGCCTCTTTCATGAAGACATTTCAGAATATTTGTGTTTTATTTTTGCTCAGTTTGCTTATTTTTCATTTTAAAATAGGTGTTTTTTAAAATTTGCTAAATTTTGTCTTAAGAGAATCAAGAGTAAAATGGCTTTGTGTAACAGAAAGTTTTGATGTGTGTCTAATATGTGACTGCTGCTTAGAATGAAGCATAGTCACAGTCTTTCTAAAACTGGAGGTGTCATCACGATAAAGGCTGCATTCTGTAGCTACCAGATCAGCTAAGTTAGGTAACTGACAGCTGTCTTTAGCAGGGATTTGCTTGCTCATATAGAGCTGATTCAGCAAGCTATTCCAACACCTCCTCACCTGAAGTGAAAAGGAATAAACTGTAATAATGTAGATGCAACCTTTAAACTTGAACCTGAAACTTAAACTTGAATATGCAAAGATCCAGCTTACTGGCTAACTGCTAACAACAAAACTTACAACATGATCATGAAACATGATCATTAAGCAGAAGAGTTTGAAAGTATCAAAAGGCCTATGTGCATTGTTTGCCTTGTTGCATGTTTCAACATACATGATGTGGTTGTAACACAATTGCAGTTAAGCACTTTGTTAATATAATATCACATTAAACAATTGACATCATTATTTTTTTTTTTACCTAAAAAGCTTAGTTTAACTTACTTTCAACATGATGATAAAATAGTGAATATTTTTTTGATTTCCAACTGTCAGATAGTGAAACCATGCAGAATGTTTTATGACCCATAGATCTCTCTTTTCTTACCAATTTTTTACTTAATGTTAGCCACAGGATGCAGACTCCAAAGAGAAACTTGTGTATCTATTTACTCATTCATCCAGCAAAGTATTCTGCTTGGCAAGCAAACCATTTTTTTTACACCAACTTTCAACATTTTCATAAACATTTGAACACCTGGCTGGGATTTGCTCAACCTGGGCTTTTGTGACCACTCTGCAGATCCACTTAGCTGTTTTGCTGAATGGCACACGACGGCATCTGCTGAGGGAGAGGAGGCTTTCTGTTGGTCACCTTCTGTCTGAGTCCTGTGTCAGCCTGCAGAGTTTATTTTCAGGTTGCTTTCCCGGATAAACGCTGTTATATACACCGATTTTCTTCAGTAACTATAAGCTGGAATTACACCTCAGAACTTCGCTTTAAGGCTCTTGGCATGATTTGTGGCCCTCTATATTGCATTTTGCCACAGTAGAGATAATAGCTTGTTGTCAATAACTGGCATAATAGCCACTCTGGAGCAACAGCTGGAGTGTGCAGGTGTACAAAGAGTTTTTCATTTTGTCAAACGATGGCCTTCCAGTTGGCTGTTGGGGATGAGAATGATGCAAGACCTAAGCACAGTATTACTATAAAGCAATTTACCACCTATATCATATCAAATACATTTGGTTTATGATCTGTTTTTGAACAAGTTTGGTACCGGTTTGAAAAATGGTGTGAGATGAACATCCGCGTTTGGTCAAACAGAGTTGACCATGTTGTGGAGTCAAATAGTAAGAGATTAAAAGCAACTTCAGAAAAAAAATAGTTTTACAGTAGTGTTACCCTGCGAGGTCTGAGATAGAAAGAGAGGATGGGGGGAAACATAACAGTCTCACACCACAGGCTCGATATAACACACTTGAGTGCCCACAGCCATGAACAAACCTACACATAGAGGAGCCTTCACCCCTTCAGCACCCAGAGAGAGCCTCTCCCAGGCAGGCTAGTGCACTCTGACACCTCCACCTCCTTCCTGCCAGCGTGAGAGACCACCTCCAGGGAGGAGAGCGGAGCGAGTGGGACAAAGCACGTGTGGACTGCGGCCATGTTTTCCTGCGAAAAAATGAAGAAGAGAAATGGAAAGGGGGGGAAAATGATATGCATAATTTACGCTTTACTCCTTTTTAAGACACAGCTCCTTTTTTAAAAAGACTCCAATATAACACCGCTCAAGGCAATTGAAATACACGTATTGCATTTTTTAATACCATACTTACAATTTCTCAAACAGCCTAAACCGGTTTATACTTCTTTTATAGATTTTTAAATGACTTACAATATAATTAATTGGCCGCATCAACTAACACAACATTTTCCCACTCTGTTTACCAGTGAGACTGGTTATGGGTTGTGAGCACATGTGACTAACACAATCTGAACGGCATCTTTATTGTTTAGGTTTTATTGGGCTGTTCTTCTGAAGATGAGGTGAGCTGAAACCCTTTTCTCATACAAACCCGTACAAGGCAGATCTGCAAGGTTTCCTGTGAGCAGTGACCCCTCCTTGTCTCATATTCTGGCTTCTCCGTGGTGTCTCCTTTAAGACACCGCTCCGCGGCATTTGTTAAAAAAAAAATAATGAAAAGCACAAACACACACACGCATACATATGCACACACAGTGAAGGGGCCCGGCTCATTGAGTCGATGTAGATGAGGACACAAGGAGCAGATGGAGGTGTTTTGTATTTTTTGTTGTAAGGGGAGATTTTTCCAAACAACTTACTCATTCTGTTCTCTTTCATTGTTGCGTGAAGGAATGAAAAGGTTAGGAAAATAATCCTTGTCTTACCTGCCAGACAATGAGCCTCTGATCTGATTTCAGGCCTGGACCCTGACCCAGGGGAACACACACACCACCACACCCTGCCCACAGAGGAAGTTCAGGGAGAGCATAGGGAGGCTGCAGCAGTACTGTCTGAAACTTATTTACTGTATGATTGGATCGGTTTCAGAAGAGGTCTTGACAGGAAAGAGATGGATATATGATGCCATTTAAATGTGTGCTGTTTTCACTTTATTATGTCAGAGGTGTAGAGATTTTATTAGAGCTGAGGTACTGTTGCTTTTGTGCCCCAGGCTGGACACTGCTAGACCTTGTTATAGTTGGTCACAAAACAACACTTCTCCATACTTTACTGTACACTAAGTATTTAGACCTGTTTTCTAAACATTTAATATTCTATTATAATAAGATAAAACATGAGGATAATTCCTGAACAGTAGTTTTCATGCTTTTAAAACTGATGAATCTATTTATAGTTTGAAATGTGGCAGCACTAATTCTTTGCATGTTGAGATATATATGTAATCTGTTGCCTTGCAAATTTAGACCCTTCTTTAATCTGTTGTCTTGTGTATTTAAATACAAGAGAGGGAGAATAAACAATTCCACCTTGGCAAGTAACTCTCTATGAAGTCATGAATGGAATTTCGGGAGTAATGCAAACCACCTGCGCTGTGATGTAGATCCAGCGGGGGGAAACAAAAAGCAGCAAAGGCACTGAATGCAGGGAAAACATTTAGCCAAAGAGCCACAGAGGTGTACACACACGCGTCCCAGCGCTAGAGCTGGGCCTGCCGCTCCATACATCACCATGATGAAGCACTCAGATCAGACCAGAGCCAATCCGTCCTACATCAATGTGACAGCGGAGGCAGTCGTAGAGAAGGGTCCCCTGTCCCCCCTGCTACCCAGGCAGTGAACGCAACACGTCGCAACACTCTCTTACATGTCACACTGCCACTCCATCAATCCTGCGCTGGGAGAAAAGAGAAAGCACAGCTCATCAGAGCAGACACGGCCACACAAACACCTCCACTGCGCTCCTCAGTGGTCTGAGTGGCAGAGTAAGACATTAACGCTACTTTGGCTTTGGGTCCCTTGACTTTCTGTGTGGCTCTGTGGGTAAAGCACAATGTCAAGATTAACAGTAAGCAAGCCAGTGTGTAGAGAGGATTAAAGCTAGGCAATTCTGGCTGCGGACAGCTTCAGCAGTTGATCCCAGAAAAATCTTTTAAAAATTGTTCTAATTCGTTTGTTGGACACAGGCTGATTAGGTAGTGGAGAGTAAATCAGAATAATGATAGAGAAGGACAATTCAACTGAAGACAATTAGGTGATTAACAAGTATCCTAGTTTAATCAAAAGAAATGAATCAAATATATGGCACTTTTTTCTGTGTTACATTTTGCCGATCAAGTGTCACAAAATCTTTATTTCTGTAGAAATGGCTCATGGAATAAGTGTACTGTAAATGTTAACATTAGTGATTGAAATCTTAAGAAGTCCAAAGCTCCAATGAGAACATGTTTCATTACAAATTAAACTTATTTATTCCAAGTCTAATTTAAGGAAAATATGTTTTATCAACAAAATGAGCTTATAAAACATAAGAATATTACATTATGGCTTATGGGCAATAATTTAATATTTATTATTAATAGCTGATCAAGATAATTGTAACAGTTATATCCACTCCAGGATTGTTTTAATCTCTAGATTGGATGACGGTTTGAATTTTCTGTAAGCAGCGTGGGAGTATAAAGTGGTTTTCTTTGATGATGACTTTTAGTGTCTTAAATACAAGATCAAGTAACTAAAAACAGAATCGAAAAAGTCACCGGAGGAGTCAGGTGGAGCCCTTGTGTATTTAAGTCCTCAGTTTACTAGTTGAACTACTTGCAGTCCCTTTGAGGACTGACCTAACCCAAACCCAGTGTGTATTTACTGTGCCAGGGTTAAGTGTTGCATTCCCACAAGGGTCACCTGGGCTAAAAATCCTCTGTGAATCACGATGCTTAAAGACACTTTACAGTTCGTATTTGTAATGGAGCTCAGTCAGCTGCAAGTACTTTAAGAGTAGACTGTTCTGTCAACGTGTTTTTGCTGTCTGTGACTCCTTAAAAAGCTGGCAGATGGCTTAGAGAATTAGAAAGAGTTGGAGCTTCACGGATGTTTTATGCCAGATGCTTGTGATAAGCAGAGGATACGATGCAGAGACTGCAGTTAGTGCTCCTTGTCACATATTGAAGACTGCATAGCTAAACAAAAGCAACCCCCTGAGTGTGGCGCCCATTTAATGCTATGGTGTGTGTGTGTGTCAATCATCTTTGAGTCTTGTGGCATGAGGAGCAAGTGTCTTACAACTCCTCCTGAGAAGTCTTGCAAGTGTGTCTGTGCACACTGGTGGCCATCAATATTGTATTGTGCTCCGGTTTCCAGGCCTGAGACTCATCCACTTTGATGCATGCCTCGCCATCTTGGCTAAGATGCTGGGAGGTTAGAGGAGTGAGGCTGATGCATACCCTCCTGCTCCCCGTGGTGACTCCAGGTTGAGTGACAGCTCAGATAGACGGTTAAATGCTGAATGGTATGCGTGTGTTTGAGGGGAGATCCCTATGCGGGCAAGTCGACCGTGCAACCGCGAGACTGATTTCAAATGCAGGATCACTGGGGATGAAGAGGCTGAAGAGACACTTGCATTCAGCTTCAATCACAAAGGGAGGAGAAGACAAAAGGAAGTGCTTGATTTCATTGTACAACTAGCAAACTTTGATGCTGCAATATCCTCTTCAATGCTATTTTGATTTCCCGTTTTGTTTATTGTGGTGTCATGCTGAAAAGAAGCCTGTCTTTAAGTTGAAAGTGGTGGACATGGGGGGGGGGACAAAAAAACAAAACAAAGACTGCTAATTAGCTGTAATCCAATTTCGTGGAAATCACCGTGTTAGGGATGAGATGTCCACCAATGAAAGTGCCCACATGCAACTCGCCTTTTGAATATTTTGTTATGGTTTCGCTCAAGTGAGGCAGTAAAGGAAGCAAAGAAATCTGCATAAGTACAACATAAGCTGGGATCTGAAAGCCTGCGGTCAGAAGTATGTTGTGCAGAACTGAGAAACCAGACATGTTTTAGCTTTTTTAAGAGGGTGCATCACTTTCCCTTGTCAACAGGGACTGATTTCAGGACATTGTCCTGTGGACATTAAAACCTTTTGCTTGGATACGTCTTAATTATTCTCTATATTGTTTATTCCCCCATGGCACTAACTCAATGTGTCAAACTGAATGCGAAGGTTTTTTTTATGGCATCTTATAGTCATTACAGTATCCTTGAGTCAGTTACAACTATCTATAATAATATCCTTAAGTCTTTTGTGTTGCCATGCATTAATGATAAAAGTGTTTTCAGACTATCTTTATTGATCAGGCCATTCTCCTCTGTGACCAAATTCATTGCTGAACATGATGGAGTCCCACATGCGTTAAGAGATGATGGGGAAAAATGCAATGTGATGCAATGATCAAAGAAGGCTATGTAATATCATTTCCATAATCGTTAGGCTCCTCCGTCGTCTGTCATGGATTTGGGAGTGTTTGATGCTTGGGCAGGTCTCTTAATTAGCCATCCTCACCATCAGCTGTCTGCTGCCCCTTCTGTCTCACAAATTACATAGTTTGTTGTTGTCATTTTGCTAGAGGACAAAAAGGGGGAGGGGGTTAAGTTTTGCAAGTGGTCCTTTCTGCTTACAAGTAGCATGTCGGTGCACATTTAAGTTTTAATTTGAAAGCGGATGGGTGCTAGGGTTTTTCAGGTCTGTTCAACAAGTTTGTATGCGTTTGTTATATTTTGGATCCGTACATTTTAATTCTTGCACGTTGTGTGAGTTTATCTGCTCTTCTTCACTGTCTCCCAAATCCCCAACTGAGGAGGCTGCGGCCCTTTGACTTAGAGGCCTAAACATTCCACCATAGCACGCCAATGGGGCCTAAGCTGTAATTAGAGAGGTCATCCTTCGCCACGAGTGCACGTGTCAGTGTGTGTGTGTGCGCACATGTGTGTGCGTGTGTGTGTGTGCGTGCATGTGTGTACGAGCATCTGAAGAAATCATTCTGTTTTTCGTGAACTTCTCTGGCTCTCTATCTGGCAGAAAGAGTTAGCCCTCGGCGAGACCTTTCATTTCCATGCGCTGCACACTTCTTTAAAAGGAAGGGGGGATAAGTAAATACACGGCACTCCTCTCACTGGGATTTAGATCTATACCCCCTCCAAAAAAACAACATCCCACATGGATTACCCCAGATGAGGAGAGAAAAAGTGATGCAGAAGTTCACGCGTTTGAGTCTGAGCGCATCTCTTGTTTGGACTAGTGTGTGTATCGCTGTCCAGACTAGAGGGGTAACATGAACCCCATCTCCTCTTCTCTCCCTGCAGATCCAACACGTTGTCCACACTCAGATCACCCATAACCTCTCATCGTCATTCCCCACACGTCGCTCCCTCTTTCGCTCACAGACCTCACTTCTCCTCTCACCCAAGCCTCATTACTCAAATTAGGAGCTCCAGTAATCACCACGCTGAGCTACACTCAGCCTCTTAACACACCTCACTCACTCTCAGCTCTCCTCATCCCTTTGAGCTCATGCCCTCAGTTCGGTAGCCAATCTAGCACAAGCAGCATGAATATTGCAGTGATGGTGTGATGTCGGAGTGCCCCCTAGGTTTATCTAATCACTGTGTGCGATTGGAGGTGGGGGAGGGTTAATGACACATGGCGTATGTTGTGACTGATGAACATCGGAGGTTGATGTCTGTTGACTGGATGTGTAGATATCAAAAACTGGTACTGCTGCTCATTCATTAGTAAAAATGCGTAGCAAACTTTATTTTTATAGTGGAAAGTCTTGGCCGTGGCCAGTCTGTGGAACGACAAAATTGCAAAAACAAAGAAAAAAGATTTATAACACAAAAAGTTAAGAGAAGGAAAAAGTCCAGTTCTTGGGAAAATACACAAAGGTGTTTAATTTTCGAGGATTACGTCTTATATATAAATATTAAACCCCAATCAGCACAAAGACTAAAAACAAAAGGTTAGCCAAGGAAATTAACCTAACAGCACCTCTAAAGATGCTGTAATCTGTTACTAAAACTGAAGTATAAACTCTACACATTTTTCTGATTGGTTACAGGCCAAAGTAGTTATGAGATCATTAACTTTCTGGAGTGTCTGATGGTGGCTTTGGCAATTGTTCCTCACCAAGACATAAAGCAGAGCACAGAGTAATCCCTTGTAAAACAAGGAATTGTTTTGTTTTTACTCTTTGGATTTTGTGCAGATTAAGCAAACAAAATATAAAGTGTTAGTGAGCTTTTGAGGGACAAATTTGTTATGCATTATTAATCTTTCCATCTTGGCAAGAATAAGCAACTGTTCCTTGGAGCTGTAGAAAACCTGAAACCTGCATCCCTATCTGTAAATTGCTTCATTTAGACTTGTCCTTACTGACATGGTACCTTTGTTATTAATGCCTTCTTCTGTGTCCTCTCTGCAGGTTCTGGAGCGTCTTTTCCAGAAAGGTTTCAGTGTGGCAGCGTCATGTGGAGGTGGCGTGGACTCGTCCCAGTTTAGCGAGTATGTGTTGTGTCGTGAAGACCGGCGAAGTCTCTCCATTAACACGCCCATCAGGATAAAACAAGAACCCCTGGACTAGAGCGTTCTGGGAGAGGGACTGCCAACACCCCCACCTCCCCCTAATACTCCTTCCATCTTCTCACACCACCCCACCCTGCCTACCCCGACTCCCTTCCTGCCCTAATAGGACCACAACCACCCCCAACATACCTAAGTATTAGCAGAGGCTTGTTAACCTCACCAGTTCTCTGCAAAAACTCTAAGGGGAATGTAGTACCAAACAAAGGAAAAAAAAGCATCAGCAACAAAAGTTTTTGATTATGTTAAACAACGCCCAAAGTATCTGGGACTGATGAAAACAACAATGACAAACGGACACTACAGCAGCTGACAGCTCAACATTTTAGCACAGTGACTGGTTGATTTTTCTTTTTTTCCCCTTACCTTGTCATAAAAAGGTGTCCCGAGAATCTTGGAGGGACACAGTTTCCCCCCCTCCCATGCCTTGAACTCCAGTCCACTTCATCATCAGCATACCACATACACCCCAACCCTCTATCCTTCGTTTCGTCCGTGTCTGTGTGTGAGGCCTCAGTCTGCACTCTGACTGGTGACAAGGCTGGTCTATTGTGGGACAAGGAAGATTTGGCAGACAGGATGTTCTTAAGGATGACAACAAGAGGACATGATTTAATGTTGTGAACCCCCACTCCCTCTCCCACAACCCCCATGATGACCCTCACCCCACAGGCCTGGCTTCAGCTGTCAGGACCTCGCCAAACACGACATCGTTTGCCAACTGATTGTTTATTACAGTTTTTCATTGTTGTTTCTAAAGTATGTTCTTCTTGCTCCTTTTGCTGTTCTTATCATGACATAGTGTAAACAATTATTATTAATAGGATTATTTTTAATGTCTCTTTTTTTCTTTCTCCAATATGAAGGATGTATGAAAATTGTATTCATTAGGCTCTGAGAGCTTGTGAGGGAGCTTTTCTTGGCAGTAGCTGCAGAAACTCAGATGTCTGCAGGCTATGTGGCTAAAGCAATCTGACTGGCAATGCATTCAGAGCCAGAAAAAGTCTCATTGTTCGAACCGGAATGGAAGAAAACCTGGATGCTTTGACATTGTTTTTAGTCAAATGTGTAGCACACATGAAAAAAAAAAAAAAAGAAGTGCTCCAGAATTTCTGCTTCTTAGCTCTAAAACATATCTCGGGTCTCTGATTGGATTCTCTCACACGAGCACAAAGGATTTGTTCACACTTACATTTGTAAATTTGAAATTCAAGTCAAATTGGCACACGCTTTAAGTGTTTTGCAGTTTTGTTGAGTTAGAATGTTAAAGACTTGAGGACCAACGGAGAAAGCTGACGTTTACCAGTATATCTCATAATCAGCATGAGGTGTACCTTAAAACCTACATGTTTCTTTGCACTTCAACATTTGCAACAGAGCTGCTGTGAGCTGCTCCCTCAACTCAGTCCAGTGAACGGCACCAAGTCAAGCTGATTCTCTTCTCGTGTTTTAGGAGACTGTGACATTAAAATATTTAAAAACAGAAAGAAAAAAAAACTCCAACTGGACAAATACTCTGGTACCAAAGTAGACAAGGTGCCTGTTTTGTTGATTGTACAAATATAAAGATGTTCTTTGTTGCAGTTTATAGAAAAATGAGACTAAATGCATTATTCAGAGCTGTATGAAGGGTACCAATATTTGATCTTCCAGGCCGCCAGTCTTGACAGTTTTCTTGAGAGTAGCTCACAGAACCTCCAGACCAAGTTTGAAAGACAAGGTCTCTGTTTCAGGATTGTCACTTCTAAGTGAGGATTATTTCATCGCTTCTTCACATGTATGTATGGCAGAACCCAAACTGAACTATACTCACAGCATCAGCATATTATTCACAAAGAGGCGTGTGGGCGGCATTTACTCTATCCTGCTCTCATTCTTTTGGTCTTATTCTCAACATTTCTGGATCAAAGACAGAAACAAGAAAGGCCAAGTTTTCATGCTTTATATTTGTGTGTAACTTACAGATGCTGTTTCTTCCATTCCAAAAGACTGAGGAGAAAAAAGAAGTCCATTCTGATCTTTGTGGGTGCTGGCAGTTTTTTTGAGTTAAACTGGGGTTGTTTTTAGCAGTCCATTAAAAATGGGCGGCGGTTGTTCAGACTATGTTGTCTGTAATAGAATATCTAGTTTTTCTGGATGCTGCTGATTAAAAGAGGCCAATTAGTGGGTGAAGATGGACTGAGTATAAGTGTTGCTTCAAGTCAAGTGCAGTCCTCCCTGCGGGTCTTTTTTTTTTTTTTTTAAATATACAATCAAGCCCTTTGTTCTGACCTGCCAGTGGCCTGCGCCTTTGTATCTAGTCGCCTCAAAGGGAATGGTCAACCAGCCCTTTCATGTGCCAAGGCATGTTGGGTGCTTCACAGTCATCTTCACCCCCCTCTGCTTCCCTGAAGGCTCCGAGCTCAGTGGTGCCAGTAGAAACACGGGTTGTACCCCCTGCTGCTGTGTCATCCCTCATGCCCCATTTTCAAAATGCCCTCCTACGCCATAGCTCGTTGGACCACACCACAGCAAGCCAAACAAACTGATGAGTCAAAATACGAACATACCATACTCTGAGCAGACTGTACTGTGCAGCCAGTCCACTTTACTGTGTTGTAGATGCGAAGAGCTTTGATTCATGTGATATGAGGTGTGGAACTCCATCTGGGCGGAAGAGTGGTAAAAAAGATGATCAGTGTTCTAAAACTACACCTACAAGAATAACGTTTTCAGAAAGGAGGAAAAAAAAGCAGTTTTCGTGTGCCTCCCTGAAGTGGCCCGTTAAATTATACAATGGACTCTAAACAATTTCCGAGAGCTAAGGGGTTATGCATTTGAGAAAATAAATAAATGAACAAAAAAAAAGAGTAGATATGGGTTTCTGCAATAAAACCTCAGTATGGAAATAGCAAGTTATCTACAGAGACAGGAACGTGTAATTGGACTGGAAAGTTCATAGACGGGTTCACACGCCACCCATTAAGTTAAAATACTGGTCAGTGTTCAGCCTGTCCGCACGACATTTGCTCCACTTCTGAGGCGGGTCAGTTGTACAGTTATTGTAAATTGAATTATCAGGACGCTGGGTTTTATGGGACCCTCGTGTTTTTAAGAGACATCTCAGTCCTCTTCAGAAAAAGAATGAAAAGAATTCAAAGCGTAACATTGTGTAAATATGGATTAAAACATTTCAAAGGCTATAATAAGGTGCAAATGTATATTATTTAAAGTGTGTAAAAACCATTAGACTGTGGTATTAAAGGGCATGTGTTCATTTACAGTGTCTCCATTTGACTTTTCTTGCATATTTGCGATAATAAAAGGATGTACTGTATATCTGACATGTGTCGCATTGCTCTCATGTTTTTCAACAACCCCTATAGGATAAGAAACTTCAACTTTGTGTCCTCTCTCACTGAACTGATGCAAACTTACCAGCCTTCCTCTACCCAAGCATGTGTGTGCTTCCCGTTCATCATTTTTGCAAAGGGGGAAGGTCGTCTTCAGGGCTGAATCCAGATCAGCACTCTAAAGCTCCAGAGGGACCGAGGAATAGGCCGAGATCTTGAAAAAAACCAATATGCTTCTAAACCCCAATATTTTGCACTGAGTTAAACGGTTTTGGTCTTTTCGAAAATGCTTCTGCTTAATTAGCAGCAGAAACCTAGAGGGACTTTTCATAGTTGAGCAGCAGCGCTTGACTCAGTTTGTACTTAGCATGTGCAATGTTAGAAATGGAAATGAAGCAGGTTGAATTAGTAGTTGAAAATAAACCCAAAAAACATAACATAGCTCATTCTCCCTTGTTAAATCTAAGAGGTGAACACACTGCTTAGTTATTTTATTATTTTTATTTAGAGACATTTTAGAGTCAAATTTAATTCCTGCCAAGGCTCCTACCTACAAAAAAATGTTTATGCATGTGCTGTTAGAATGACACAAAGAAAAAACTGGGGAAAAAAAATCCTCTTTTCAGTTTAGTAAACAGCTTATTTATTCCTTTACAAAATAGGTACAAATACATAAGTATTGTTTTTCACACAAACAGGAAATTTTCAAGATATATACAAGAGTTTACCAAAAATAACGTGGTTCTAATAAACACATAGTTTTGTAAACAATATTTACAAATCATCCTTACACTGAAATGTTATTTCCCCATCTGTTTACACAGGAATATTGTCCTAATATTTTGGCTAAAAAGCTGTAGTAGTAGTAGTAGTAGTTGTTGTTGTAGGAGTAGTAGCAGTAGCGGTAGAAATGCCCTCCTGTGAAACGACCGGAAACCATAGAAATAATTAATAAAATAATCTGAAATCACTACAATAAGTACTGTTGTGCTTGTTTTTAAAACATGGCATTTTAGAGATAAAGTTTATGAAAATGTGTTGAGCATAAAAGCGAATCTAAAAAAAAAAAAAAAAAAAAAAAAAAAAAAAAAA
>VUQR01001019.1:28878-55785 GCA_015108515.1 Hemichromis elongatus
GTTTAAATAAAAAAACGAAAATAAAAAAAAAAAAAAAAAACGCAGAACAAAAGAAATATATTAATCGTTAAAAAATAAGTGTCTTTTGACAGAAAGTGGCAAATACTGTTTCTTTGCTATAATACAATGACAGCTTTCAGTTGTCAGATAAAATAGATATTAAAAAAAGTGCCGTCAAAATTTACAACGCACGACTTTTGCAAATGTCATCCATATTTAAATAAATTTCAATATGACAAGAAAAGCTGCATAGAGGCCAAGATGTTTAGTTAAATAGAGAAAACAAATAACAACAACAACAACAAAAAACTATAATGAATGCCATTACATAAACATAAACATAATGAATGAGGGGGGGGTGAAAGTAATAAGACGAAAATGTAGGACATGTAAAAAGGACTTTCTGGTCAAATAGTGTTTTTCAATCAGTGATAATGCAGAAAAAAACCACAACAACAACAACAAGAGAAACAAATCAGAGCCGCTTCCTTTAGTTTACCATTAGTTTGTTGCTGTGATATTATATTTTGGATCAAATTTCACATAAATATAAATGTTGTGCACTAAAACATCTCATGGACTAACTTTGCCATTCAATTAATATCAAAGTGAGGGTGTGGGCTGCTTTGAAAATAGTTCAAAAGTGTTTTTTTGCAAAACATCAGTGACGTGCGGAAAGAACTATCAAAAGTGGAAGATAGAGGAATGTCTGTTTTCATTCTTCCATGCCACTGATGCACCTAGAATAACAGCAAAACTGACCTTCTTAAACCATTACTGTGGGCATGATACCATAAGACACAGATTACTAACAGCTAGTCATAAAACAATGTTCACATTATGCGTTTAAAAAAAATACTGACTCACTCAACAAGGGAAACCAGTCTGAAACTGGTGTCACATAGTGCGGTATGTATTTTTTGTTAAATGACCTTTCGAGAAGGCTCTAGAGGAGTCTCCTTTGTAACAACACTCTACAGAATAAACCATCTAAATTTGACTCTTTCAGAGCACATGGTTGTACAAAACATCAGGTTTCATAATATTGACACATGGATTATTCCTTTTCTTACAAAGCTTACATGTGATAAAAATATACATGCTGTAAAATAATTCAAAAAGAACTATTTACACGTATAGTAAGGAAATTGAATGTACTGCTGTTATTTGGAATCTGGATGTTTCAGAATTACGAGTTGGTCTAGAAAGTCTCATTTATTAGGTTCAGCTAGACTACATTCATTGAACTGTGTTCAACAAATAACTCATGGATAATATTGTAGGCTGTATCAATGTGCTATTATAATTCTCTTAGCCGAGGAAATTTCTACTTTAAGGTGGTTCACTGAAGCTTCTGCCAAGAACGTCAAACAAAGAGCTACCCAGTACACGTGGAAGAAGGTCTTGGTCAAGTCCTATGACGTAAACACATCGTTCCTCTGGCAAATCCAACTTCAGCAATAGGAAATGATGGGGCCCTTAAACTGAATGATCTAACTACACACTGTGAAGCTAAAGGAGAAGACACGGAACACCAGTTTTATTTTTGTTTTTGTTTGTTTTTTTTTTCCTCTCTATATCTCGCTCACTTTCTTTCTTGTTATTAAAAGCTACATCAAACATCACACTACAATACATATGGAGACACAGAGCTGAAACATTAGACCTGATCTGAAGGCACGTGGCTGGGAAGGAGGAGGAGGTGGTTGAGGTGGGCGCTGAGCGGAGCAGAGGCTACTTGAGCAGGGCACGGTAAAGGAGGAGCGAGTGGGCGGTCTCTCTCTCCTGCTCCATGTAGAAAATTAAGTCCCTGAGGTTGACACGAGTGATGCGCTGCCGCGTATACTGGCGTGATGAGGTGGATGGGGCGGATGAGCTGGCTGGGGAGCCTGCCGTACTGCCGGAAACCTGGAGATAAAACAGAGGTCGAAAGGTGAAATTAAATAACTCTTACAGGACATGTTGATACTTACAGGACAGTGCTATATTATCCATGTAATAACAAGGTTCTGCAGTTCTGCAGCTTTACAAACAGTAATTTTTTAAATTATTTTTTATGCAGCCATACACTTCTCCCAGCACTCCTGCTACATTTGGATTTTACATATTATATATATATATATATATATATATATTTAGATTGTCAACATGGAGTTCCACAGCAATGTCCTGAGGCATCAGAGCGACATTCACTGCCCAACACCAAACTAAACATCATGTGTCCACTGACAGCACATTTCTCGGTGAAACCAATACAATCATTGACAAATGCAACATGCACCTTAATGCATCTTAGCATGTGAGCAATGCAGCAGGCTGACATTATGGCTTAGTCCCACTAGAGTAAAAACAGAATGGTCCCCTTGTAACTAAGGAAAGTTAGTGGTCAGTATAAATGTATTTCTGTATTTCATAACCAAAGAGTTTTGAAGATCAACTGGTTGCCCAGACGTTGTGCGTGCAAAACCCTCAAGCTCTGGGCAACCGCTTTGAATTGCGAGGCGACTGCATGGGTCACCTGGGGGTAGGCAGCCTGTCTCTGAACTACTACAGTCCGACTCAAGTCTGACTGCAATTACTTTCAGACAGATTGACAAAGATTTGCAAATAACTGCCATCTAATTTATAAATGCAAACAGATTGCAAATACTTTGCAATAAATCTGGTTCCGTCTGCACTGATAAGCACAATTCATCTGCAATGTGTCTCTTTGCAAAAGGGGACTCAACTGGTTGCCAGCTGGCTGCATTTTTGTTATATTTCTATATAACAAGAAGCTTGCCATGTGCCTATGCCATTCAGCAGATAAACAGGTTTGCAATTTTCATTAATTTATCACAGTTAATTGCCATATGGCCACATAGAGACCACACACTTGCCAATTTGACCCCATTTAATCGCAACCTGATAGGAGGCAACAGATTTACTCCATCTTATTTCTTATTGCTTATCTTATTTTACTTTCTATTAACTCATTCATGATTTTGTAGGAATGCTGCAGCTAAAAAGACAAGAGAATACTTTTGTTTTTGGCAAATTGTTATGATTGAATTCATGGTGTATAATGGTAGACTTTTGGTCCCACATTGGTGTCTGTTTGCATGCATCTTTGGCTGTGCAAAGACAGGGATTGTGGGAATTCAAATAATGCAGCAGCTACATTGCACTCCTGCATGTAATGTAGCTGTTGCCATTGGATGATTTTTTTTTTTTGGCCAAAAGCATTACAGAGTGCCAAGTGGTTGAAAGGTTAGCACAGAATGGGACAGACAGTAAAGTCCACCACAAAGAGGACAAATTGCAAAAAAGACATTTAAGATAGCATATATCTAAAATGACAAACACAAAGGCTGCAGTGGACAATTTTCATTATTTTTGGTTTCACCTCACTGCAAACAAGCTTTCTGTATGTTTTTTTCCCTTGCAGCTAAGCTAAAGGCCCAACTTAACCAGTTAACTGGGCTACTCTTGGTTGGTCCAGTTTACTACATACTTTTGACACTGTGCACTGATGACAGTGCAGCTACAGCAACAACATGTACACATGGGCAAGCAAAGCTCTGTATACAACCTCCTATCAAGTGCACCGCCATGACGTGTAGTCAACTTAAATGATGAATATGTTTGGATTTCAGTGAACCTATTCTTCCCTTTCGGTATGACTTTTTTAAATCATTTCTTTTATTGAGAGTTTTTCCCTCACTATTTTTTCAGTAAGGACACAGAATCTTTAGAACAGTTTCTATAGTGAAACACAAAACTGTTTAGAGTCAAGCAATATGTGGTTTGCATTCAGCAAATTGAATGGAAACACATTTACAGTATCAATAGTGAGGAATGTGGCCTCTAAGCAATTATACACCTCCAATAAAGAAAAATAATCTGTCTTGAAGAGCTGGATGAGATCAAAGGACACACTAATAACGTCCAGATATTCAGGTGCAGGCAAATGTTCAAAAAAAAAACAAAAAACCCCTTAAACGTACAAAACAAAACATTGGCAACATTCACCAAAGGCCAGGAAAATCATCATTTTTGCTTATGTATGTTTTATGGCTCTTTACATTGCCTGGACTATGAACAGATTTTTCCTCTAAATAAACAACTCTGCTGACATAGATCTTAGCCGACGTTCCAGTCTGAAATGGAGACCTTGTTGTTTGTATTTGATCCAGGAAAAATGAGAACGATAAAAAAACAGGGAGTGTATACAGAGGCTGATACAAATCAAGAGATGCATTTACATTTGGAAATGAGAAACACTGGGAAACAAATCCAGCGAGTGCCCACTTGAACCCAGGCAGAGAGAAATAAGACAGACATTTCAGTCAGGAACACCCTCTCATAATTACATTGATTGCACCACTCTGTAAACACAGAGTACAGACAGGCCTTAATTGCAAACATATGATGGGTATGAATTTACAAAAACAAAACCAAAGTCCCTCTAGTACCCACCCCCTCATATGCTTGTGTTTGTGTACAATGTATGATGATGCCTTGTCTCAAATTACCCTTAGAACACATTTTGTCCCTTTTTGGAAGCCGTATGATGATTGAGGCTAGCCAGGCCACTTCTCCTGCCAACTTACCTCAACCACATCTAGAGGCAAGTGGGTACAGCATGCTCCTCAGCACCCTGGGGCACACCAGACCCTCACTTTGGGGAGCAACCCCACTTTAATCGGGTCAATCATAGCTGACCACATGTGAAAGATGGGCCTGCCTACTGCCATGCCAATTACTGCCACTCACAAGTAAGGTTGACGACAGGGCCACAGATTTTACCAATCAAAGCCATCCATCCACCTAGATGGATGGGCAGCATTGGCCACAGGCAGGCAGTCAGTGCTGGGGTGGTGCTGTGGCTAAAGTGGGTGATGGTGGGGCGGAGGGAGGCAGAAAGCACAGACAGATCATGGTCTACAGGTAGTCAGACAGATCCCAGAATGCCTTATTCCCTTTAGGGACAAGGGCGGTCCTAAGTGACTGAAATAATACAGGCAGAAAGTCTAGTGCAGAGTCCAGAGGAATTCACTCAAAACAGCATCTCCTCTCCTCTCCTCTCCGCTCTGTCTTTATATGCTGTCGTCATAAGGAATGCCAACAACCCAAACAGTGGTATGTGGTTGTCAGTATCTATGGAGACCAATGCCCCTCACCAGTACACACAGGAAATAATGGTGAAGAGGAGGGAGGAGTGGGATGGGCAGGGTAAACACCAATGCTAAACAAAGCAGATGGTGGCATGTCAGTTAAAAAGGAAAGTGAGACATCAATGACTATTCTCTCCTTGTCTAGCAATTAAACTGTAATTGTGTTCGAAGTTCAATAAAATAAACAAAATGGTAGACTTTTGTAAGGTCATGGTGGATGAAAAGAAAATGTGAGCAGAGGAAAGAGTACGAGAGCAGAGTAACGAAGAGAGACAGAGGAGTACAGCAAAAAGGAAAGTCTCAAAATCAGCTTGGCCAAGAAAGATCCATGAGGCAAAAAACAGCATCTGTCATTTTATCTGTGATGGGTGCTCGGAGGCATTATGTCATATGACATATCCATCGTACAGAATGCGCAGGGATACTTCGATACATCTCTTCAGACATTTGACTTGTTTGGAGCGGGGGACAGACAGAAAAAACACAGAGAGTGCAGTGGATAGAACCTGAGGAGGGGAGAGCAGAGGCTTTAAAGCTCGTCTGTAATAAGGCCTCTTTTGCTGGCTCTGGTCTTCAGCGACACTGTGTTGACATACATGACAACGCGCCAATGGTCCAGACACATTATTTTACACTATTTAATTCCCTGTGGTTTCCAGCACATAAGTGCATGCACACAAAAAGCAGAAACAGCGAGTCTAAATGTGCTTTATCTATCTCGCAATTAGCATAATGCACTAAGTGGAAAATAATGAGAGAGCGAGTGACTGAAAGAGGCACTGAAGCACAGGACACGTCCTGCACATTCTTGGCTTGTGACCCTATAATAAGGCAAAAAATATTTTCAGCAGTTTCATGTGAAGCTAAACTTCAAATGGGATTTATAAATAGAACACGAATGCATACTTTAAATGACTCAAGTAAGATTTACAGAAGTTATTCACAATAAATATGGCCTGATATCAGACAGAATTTTCAACTTGTTACACTCCATTTCCTTCGTAAGTTTGACAGTTCATCCCCTCTAACTGATTTATATGGGAAAGGAGATTTGATTTTCCCTAAACAATGACTAGAGACCAACTGAATCTCACATCATTTTAAACCAAGAATGGCGCATAGTCACGTCAACATGCTGGTATCACTGTGATTTTAAGAGTGAACTGGACATATTAAAACCGTTCCACATCTTCCTTCATTTATCTTTTATTTGTTTGTTTAGTAGAGAAACCCACTGTTTCGTCTGAGCAGACATTCTGCAAGAACACGCAGATTTCAAGATAATGACAAAGGTAACAACAAATATAACGCTTGTATAATTTAGTGTTATGATCTACTAAAGTCCCAATGAAATTATAAAATTATACTGTAGTCAATGGATGGGGTGAGGGCAGATTTAATCAGAATGACAAAGCTGGTGTGTTTGGACATTAATTTTTTTTTTTTTTTATGATAATCTGAGATTCATGAAAAAAGAACATTTTACTAGAAATACCAAAGTCAGCAAATCAGACCACAAATGAACTGCAAAATTCACTTTAACTTTGACAGAACTAATATGAATTGATATTTTGCTAAATTTACTTTCAATTCATATTTCTATTTATCAGTGACAGTAGTGGTGCTTGTATGTGTAAAAAATTTACATCCAGTCCTTTATTGTTTAAGAAAGGGAAAAGGAGGTAGGGTAGAGGTGGTGGTGGTGGGTTTCTTGCTGATCTGTGTCTTTGAACCCTGAGTGGCACCTGTGCCTTGATGCCGAAGCCAATATTGGATTTGGCCCAGGTCACACCTTAGGGCGGTGGGTTAATGGCCCACTTTGCCAGGCACGCAGAGCTGCTCGGCCCTGCACAGTCCAACCTGCTGTCTCAGCACTCCACTCCTCACGGCAGAAGTTGCAGACAGAGGCTGGGTGGTGAGAGAGGCTGTGCTGTACGTACCAGTGTGCGACAACACACTAACACTCCCAATGTATTAACTAAAACTGCAACATGGGGAGAAAACATTGCTTAGCTGTCATGCTAAAAGACAAATATCAGACCCTTGGTTAAGAAAAAGATAGATAAGCCGTTCATAATACAACATTTATCTTTTACTTTGGGGGTGAAAAAACTCTCATGTCTGTGCTTCAGGCAATGAGGACATATAGAGAACAACAGTGATAAACTGTTGATAACATAGAAAAATAAGTGAAGGAAAGGCGAAACCAGGTAGTGTTTTAAAGCTAAAAACAGGATGGAAGTTAATGAGAGCTGCTATTTCGGTCACTCTTAAGGGCACAAGTACATGATTAAGTGCTCCAATTATATTTACATTAGGTGTTTAGACCCTTTAAATTGGCTTGCAGGTCCTACTCCTGTTGGGCTTCGTCACATGATAAGTACCTGATGTGCTGACAAACTATCAAGCATGCTGGCTGACTGAAGGCCTCACAGATTTGCTGACTGACAAACTGAAAACCTGAGTGTTGGGCTGACTGGCTCAGAGCTTGACTGACTTACTGACTGACCGACTCATTTACTGACTGAAGGGCTGACTAACTGACTGCCTGGTTGACTGACTATGTGCCAGGATGCAAAGCTTTCCCACATGTTTTCCTCCATGCTGCATTTCAGTTGGGGAACGCTGCCTCGTCCCTTCAGTGTTTACAGTGTGTAGCCCAGCCGTGGGAGTGCAGCCCCGCTTCATCTCCACACTCGGCCTGAAACGCCTCTTCTCCGGGCGCCATTAATCAGCAACAGAGACTTTCTCTCTCCCTCTCTCGCCTCTCCCTTTTCTCGCTCCTCTACGCCCACAGACATGCTGGATGAGGCCATTTTGAAAGAGTTAACAGATGTCGGCTGATTTGCCCCAGGCTTTCTGACATTGCCCGAGTGATGTATTTGATGTGGAGTTTATTCAGCTCTAATAAACGTATAAAGAATTAGAATAATAATTCACAGATGTACATACCCAGATTATATGCCGGAGCTCCTCTTTGAAGCAGACAAGGCAGCCAAGATTAACAGAACCAGGGGAAAGGATGAAAAGGGGTTTTGGTTCAGTCCACCAATAATCACCGAGGTCAGAATGGACTAATACCACAGCTTTCTGTTCATGCACTGACGCAGATGGCCTTTGTTCCTATCAGAGGTTTCTAAATAAGAGGCAGCCATTGTCGCCATGCTTTCAAAAATGGAGGCGAGTGAAGCCCATTTGCTATATATTTCTTTTCTTGTCACAAACATGTTTTTTTTTTTAATTTGTCATTCTGTGAACAGCAAAAAGAAATACTAAAAGAATAAAGGGTAAAACACAATGGGACAGGAGTGAGGTCTAGCATTCTGATCATGGCAAAAAGGATGAGGGAATTACTTTCAAAACAAACAACTTCCATTTGCTTCACAACTAAACAACAACAAATCTCAAAAATGGCCAGTTGCAGAGCATCTTAATACCCACATAAACCATAAAAACAGCTACACAGCTCCATGGCAATGCATAGCAACCGTGCAGAATTTCAGTCAAGGAGAAAGAAGGCAAAAAAACACCTTATTACTTCTAACTCCTGCAAGCCATTTTGGTCTCCAAAGGTTTTAGAGCGCCGCAGGCCATGTGTCTGCAGTGTTTCGGGAAATGACTTGCCTTCGCACGAACACTGCTATGTTCTGCAGCACTGCTGCCCCCAGCATCCCCGCTCAATTTCTGTTTAACCCTTTCCTGCCTTCCCTCACACTGACTCACTGCAACAGAGAGCTCACACCCAGCACAATACTGTCACATTGTTCAGCCTCCCACAACCAAAGCGAATCAGACCAGCTTTTTCACGAGCTAACACATTAACTCCACGTCTAATTTGGCTACTTAAGCATGTGATGGCTCTTGAATAACACGGTGCAGGAAAGGCATAAGGTTACACGAGGAAGAGAAAGACGAAGAAGGAAAAAAAAAATTGCTCCATTCCACTTGATCTACCACAATGTGCGACACAGTTTGCACACTTGAGTGTGTATCAACGGTGGATTAAATCTGCAAACTCGTTGACACAACACATAATTAAAACATCTTGCTCGAGGTCAGGAATTTTCTAATTAGTAGTGTACTGACAAAGCTGCAATTCCATCGCCCTGAGTCCACAGGTTACTGCTAAGATGAAAGCCGACCCCGGAGCACTATTCTGCAGGGCTGCTCATACAATTCCTCAGAAGACAGTCACAGGGTCACCAAGCTAAACAGTCTGCTGCACCCGGAACCTTGCTTCCAAACAAAGAACTTCAAACTTTCCTGCCTGGAAACACAATCTTGCTTTTGTTTCCCCTCTCTCTTTCTTTTTAACCTGCGAGAAACAAAAGATTGTGTGAAGGCAACTAAAGGAAGAAACCATAACACCGTTTTTTATCTTTTTAATTAAAATGCTCTAAGCATGGCTAGCTGAACAACTTGTTAAATAGTACAAAGGCTTTATTAGGTTGGGCTTTGTAGCTTAGGTTGGCAACCCCGCTTAGGATTTGGGGGTAATAACATTTGTTCACATATTGCCAATTATTATCTGCTAAATGACAGAAAAGCCATATTGTCCAGAATAGTACACCAGCAGAGCAGCTAACATAACAAGGATCCAGATGGTGAGTTTGTTGCTGTTGTGATTAATAAATCAGTTTTATTTGTCTGGAGATCATAATCCAACCAATAACCCACCAAGCAATGTGTTCAATGTCCTGCTTGTCTGGCACTTTCTATAGTGAGGGATAGAGTAGCTAAGAAACTGCTAACAGCCTCCCCGATAACCTGGACAATTAACACAGGCCAAGTATCTTTGGCTACATAAAGTATCAGAAGCAGAACTTTTTCAGCATTAAATATTCAAGGCGTTTCATATATAAAATGAACCCAATTAGAGTTAAAATAGGAGAAGTGTAATGAGTCTCTAGTCAGAATGCTTGTCTTCAGAACTACTCGCTAATGAGCCCTTGTTGGTTTTACACACTTTACTTTCAATGGTGTGGCACTGTCATTTCTGCTGGTTTTTAATTTTTAATTCAAGTTGAATGAGAGGGTGGTGACTGAGTTAATAATCAAGGCACCGGGGTGTTTTGCAGCCGATGGATAGCTGGGAGAAGTTGCCAAATGAGGCTTGTGGTCCACCCTTTGATGTCTTTGCGAAACGTTCCAAATAGGAATAACCAGTTAACAAAAGCCTATCAGTTCAGAATGGTATCAAACATAAATGACCATACTAAGAAGAACGCATCCTGCAAATGGCCTAATTAGGGAAAATGGTACACTAGCAAAATAGCATGGCACTGAATAACACAGAACCCGTGCGCATTAACAGACACTGACTCGAGCACAGGATGAGACACGAAAAGCAGTACAACAGTTCCCGCTGCTCTGCAGACATGTGCTGTATCCTGAGCTGTCAGTCTTCACATAAATCCTCATATGAGCAGTGACACTTTTCACTTACAAGAAAAGGAACACACCGAGAAGCCACAGTAGATTTGCAGATGTAGGGTTTTAGAGAGCACATCTATGGCAGAGGTTCACGCTATGAATCGGCCCTTGATCTTAAATTGACATTAATGGGGCCATTTTTGACATCACTTAGCCATCACAGGCTCGCTCCAGTGCCGCTGACACTGGTCCCCGTGCACCTGATGCAGCGCCTGCTAAGATGAGCAGCAGGAAAATGGCTGTCTGAAGAGCAGGTCTGATTAAAATCCACGCTCTTCAGGGGAAAGAGTGGAGTTTCATGTTTTATATAGATGGCCCAGAAAGACGATCCAAAACTTAAATAGAGTGTCTCTGTGAACATTCGTGACCCCCAGTGTCATTGTTTTTTATCCAACAAGCTGAAGGGGAGAAGCTGACAAAGTTTTCAAAGCTATACTGAAACAAATGTCTTTACCATTCTGGGGACTTCTGGTGTTAAATCAACTTACAGTAAAGTTACAGTAAAATGCCCTACTTATATTGTACTTCTACTAGTTTTGCTGTTAAGCAGAAAAGCCTTTTAATTAACAAAACGGTATGTGACACTTGTCGATATTTAAATCGTATAGAGAAATATACAATTAATTTTAAAAAAATCCAGATGTGTGGGAGGCGAATGGGGTAAAAATAGTTGGCAGCTTTGCAAAATCAACACAGTTAAGGAGTTCTTCATTATAGTTTTGTTGGCACTTTTCTGGAGGCCTCACTCCTCCCATCAGATTGCTCTTCCACAGGCCCAGAAGGCTTACTTCCTACCTGCACAGCATTTTGGCAACCTGCTTTATTATACCACATACAACAGCATCCTTTTCCAAGCAGCTGTGTGTATATATGTGTGTGTGTGTGTGTAGTGCTTATCTACATATTGACTTGCTTTAAATCCACACTCTTGTCTGCCATAATAATTACACATCTTGTAAAAGGAAGTACTCAATTCTTCCTGCACCTGAGGCGGGCAGCTGCAGGAGCTACCCTTCGGCGCCCAGCAAACACACCTCCGGCGCTGCCTGGTATCCAAACAGCTTCAGCGTGCACCCAAAGCCATTGCCTTCCATGGTGTAATGGCGCCTTTCTATTAGATTCCAACTGAACAGAAAATGCCAACGCAAGCACTGGTAAATGTGTTTCTATGTACCTCAGGAACAAAGCAGTTAGGATCGGCTGAACAGGTAATAAAGACAGCGGGGGCCTTGTTTTATAGTTGTCAATGAGTCAAGACCACACACGCATAACTGCACATACCTCGATACAAATTTATACGCAAACACACAACAAAGCCATCATGTGTAGTGACAAAGGCCAGCCCAGGAGGTATGTTTGCATTCTGTGGCTCTCTGGACCTTGTGGTATGTGTATATAAAAATTTCTCCAAAGGCCAGACAAGCCTTTTAAAGCCAAACCACATCTCATTGCTCAGAAATGCCGTGACATGCAATCAAAATGCTGATGCGGGCGATAGAGACCATAGCCAGCTATTCACAACTCCCCCAAAGTTCTATCAGTGGAGGCCGTTCATTAGTCCAACAAATACATAATTTATGCAATCTAAAATATACATGTGATCATGAATCAAAATGGGAATGAGAGGCACAGAAACACTGAGGCTTTCTGATGATGCCAATTCCTTTTTCTGGAAAAACGAGTATTGGTCAAGTGTTGCCAAATATGCCCAACCGCAGCATCTTTGTTCTCCTTCTTAGAGGCTAAACTAAAGCCAGCCCTGGTAATATTAAAATTTAGCAGCAATCTATGGTCATTACAACTCTTACTTATTCAGACAAGATTGTTGTATTTGTCTATCGTCTGTGTCATAGTCAAGTACACTATTATACTCACAATACGCCATCGAGCAGCAAATGTGGAATTTACTGGATGTGCATGTAAAACATATTAAGCCAACCTGGGAGACAGTAGGTCAGAGTGAATGGCACTTGACAAAAAGCAAAATCGATGGGAACGCACACATTTCCAGCAACACGAGCAGGCATCAAAAACAGTGAAAGAACCATAAGCCCTTATCCTTTCTTCATTCAGGGCTCATAACATCTATGCGCATGGTGATGTCTGAATTCTGCTGAGATTATTTGTCAAAAATGCCTGAATTTCACAGTTAATTGGCCTCCCTAATTAGCACAGGATGTCTAATTCCCATTGCAGTCAGTGTGCTAAATGGTAAAGCTTTAGCAAGCGGATGCCATTCCTTTTCATTTGAGCAGAGAGACTCCCTGTGCAAACCGAGCTACACTGTACATTACACACTCAATGATCGATTCTAAATCTTAATTAGGGAAACGACAAACAAGCAACGGGACTTAATGAACTGTGTACCTTGTCAAACAGCTGGCTGATTATATTTATTGAGATATATGTTAAATTTAATGATTTGGGCAATTAACTGTTAGACCCCCTCTGTAATCTCTGAGGGACATAAAGAGGCCAGGGAGTTGAGCACAAGGGCCGGAGACCTAATGGAAAGCAGCTGACAAATATTTGTCGTCCCCAGAGTGCTGAAATAGGCATCGGCGACTCGGAAGACCTTGTGCTTCAAAATAAAGATGTCATATTCAGGGAGTCAACTCCCTTGTGTGCTTCAATCACTAGTGATCCTGGTTAACACTGCTCTGATGGTGTAATAAGACATGTTTCAGACACTCCTAGCTTTGCTGGGACCTCAATTCATTTAATGATGTGAGATGTTCTGCACAAACAATACAGAAACATAACAAAAGACATCTGAAAGTGTGCACAGCCTTTATTATCAGTGTCGTTTTTTCATGGCCATCCATTTCTAACTTTTTTTTCTAAATTGGTCAAATGAAAAGCAGTGAAAAGCGAGGAAAAAAAAATTAAGCTGAGACGAAAAGTGCGACTTGGATTTAATATTTTATAATTGCCAAGGGACATTCTAAGATCAATGAATTTTTGCCCGGGACGCACATCAGAAAGAGATGTACTTCAGTCTTTTTAGGGAACATTGGTCTATTTAATTCCAGTGTCTGATGCATGTGAAATATGCCTTCCATGGCCTCCTTCTTCTTCCCCAGGCACTGCTGCAGGCAGACATTACCACTTTTAATGGGCCGCCATGAGAAGAGGCAAGTCAGCCAATAACCCATCCTCACTAATGGATCGCCTTGTTTGTTCTCTTTTACCATTTTCAGAAGCTAATTTTAGATATTCTGTTTTTCTGTTAAAATACAAAATAAAGGACACTGTATCACAACAACATTTTAACAAAAACAATGAAACAAATGAAGAACAGCAAGGGAGCTGTAACAGATATGATATTTATGCACGGACATTCTCTGCATGTAAATCGTGTGGTTGTTCATCCAGGTTATGAAGGGTAGCTATTGTGTAACCGAAAGCCACAACAGGGCCTGTCTCAGAGAGGGGGGTTAGAGAAGAGGCTTCAGTGGGTTGTAGTAACAAAGTCAGACTTGACTTATGGTGGGTAGAAAACAGCAGTAGCTTTTAGGAGTAGTAACGATCAGCTGGTTGGTTGGTTTTAACCTGGTAGTAAAACATCTGCTTGTCTTGATCTCAATTTAGCTTCAACCTTTAACTTTTAAAAACAAATATTAAGCTCCTGGTGTACAACTTTATTGTAGACCAAGCACAAATAATATGACTTTACACCTGCTGATGCCGATTACTGCTATACGTACTAATAATAACAACAAAAATAATACAGCTTTTTTTTTTTTACTAACTGAAATTAAAATAAAAATGCAAAGAGCACAGCTGTTACAGCAAAACTGGAGTGCAAGCTCCAAAACTGCTTTGTTTACATTGTGACTGGTTAGGGAATATAATTAGTGGACATGGCTGGTTAAAATATCCATCAAATGGTTAATGGCTGAAAAACAAAATGTGTTAAAACATGTTTTTGGTTTTGTTTTCAAAGTTAGGACAAGTTCAGTTCTGCTGACCTGCTCAACCAGTGAGATGTTAATATAATACTGGTACTGACAATATAATTTTCATGATAGATGAAAATTAAAGACGCTGACATGGGCATCATGTTAATAATAGAAAGTAAAATCACATAAATGATCATTTAATTGTTCTTTTTTTATTGCCTTCTTTAGAAACTTACAATCCCTGAAAAGCATTTTATATGCAAAACACGCAATAAGGTTGAAAACGAAGGATTTTTTCTCTCCCTTTAACTCCCTTATTAAGGTTTGTACATTGAAACTTGTTATGTTAAGAATAAAGGCATTTTAAATTATATTTTTAGAAATAGTGACTTGGGGTTATTAAATCTTACCTTAATTGGGAGCAATATATTTTTAATTTTCTAAAAACAGAATTATTTTACTGTGACTTCATTTGACTGTGGTATTTTGTTCTTAAAATACCTATATCTATCATATCTATCATGATAGTCTTATATTAAACCTAACAATTTCTACCTTTTAATGAGTTTATCGTATAATTTAAATTTCTCAGGATCATTTCCACATACATTCCCACATGCATTATTAAATACACAAACTACTGTAAATGTATGTCTGTAGGTTTCACACAAACTATTTCTGGCAGAAAAATAGGAAAGTGCAACCTAGTATAGTTGAACTACTACACAGTGAAGATTGTTCTAAATTATTTAGCACTGACCTATGAGTGGAGAGGAATTGCTTAAAGGATGCATGATGCGCACCTCCATAAAGTCCTTGTTCTATGCTCTGTGCAGGCATTTCTAGCATCTAGTTGTAGTTTGCCATCTCCATACATGCAACTACTCCTCCCTTCTTCCTACCAGCATCTTTGCTATATTTTTCTTCCTTCTTTCCCCAGGATCAAACCTAGACCGCTGACAATGAATTGCACATAAATTAACGGTGAAAGACAACAAACCTAAATACATAGCAACATTAAAATACACTCCTCCTGCGTAATGCTAGTGCTGTGCTGCAAAAGGCAATCAGGGTTAAATCTAACAGCATTGCAGGAGGTCCTATAAATAACGACAGTAAGTCACACAAAGGCACAGGAGTTTCTTAAGTGAGCCATAACAAAAAGAACTCTCTATGTATGCCTCTCCAGGGCTCCACCATGTAAGTTTCAGAGGCTCTATGTTGACAACTTTATTAGCAGCTCTTGCATTCTCGAGTCATTCGATGCCATTCTCACATGTTAAGAATAAGAAACTTGAGACTCAGAGTTTCCATCTCCTCCAGGATGGAGGAAATATAAGTAACACATAATGGCAAAGAGTGATTGAGGCAATTTCACTGCCTATCCCTATGAGTGGTGAAAGCGTAGGATGAGGAGAGTGGGTTTGCACAGTGCGGTATAGCACAGCATGGGGCCCACGATGTTAGGCTGTCCCCACGTCCCTGGCCAGCAGGCTAGCTAGAGAGCCAGCCATTACTGGTCCGCCTCCATAGCAGCGAGGCGGAGGGGGAAAAAAAATGCAGCAAATTTCATTCTTCAGAAATTTAATTATATCAAGATTAACAAGGGAGGTAATTAATTTCTTTAAGATGGGTATCTTTTAAGTGCCTGGGGCTCAACTTTGTTGTCAAAACTGTATATTTAACCATTATTTCAGGGCAAAGTTTTAAAGGCAGAAAAGAGGGGGATATCTTCTTTGGCATGAAAATGAATATATAGAAGCTTCTTATCTAAATAAGGAGACTACTGTGTTAAAACTACCATGTACATGTATAGATGTACGCTCTATTTAGGAATTACTAACAAAAAGAAAATGGAGCTTGAATTTATAATTATATTTTCAATGTAAAGTATAATGAGCTGAACCTTTTATTTTTTATTTTTTTGGAATCAACTGGTTGTTGTTGGGTGAAAAGAAAAGAGGGTGATACACCCATATGAGTAAGATTTTATATGACCCCCGAATATGTTCCAAATATGTAGAGGAGTAGAAACAAACAGGAAACAGGCTATTCAGAAATAAAAGTACACTTAACTCAGTTAATTTTAATCCTGCCATCATGTTAACAGGATAAGCAACTGCACAGATATTTATAACTATTATCCTAAAGCAAGAGGCCACAAAGAAGATTGATCAGCTTCAAAAACTGTTAATTTCTTTATTAGAAAATTGTGCTTATTTATCATCTTAGAGGCACTGGTTTCATGTAAGGCAATGATGGTTGGATATTTGGTCATCTGGCTGTTCTGACCCTTTAGTGATCACTATTGATCTACCATTAAATGCTGGACATACATATAAAATGCCCGCAGGATTAATCCTAAGAGATGATCTTGACTTTTCTCGAAATTCCAGTTAAATATTTTCATATATATCTCCATGGTGGAAAAAAGTAGGAACCCGAATTAGAACTTTGTGATCCTGTGACCTTTCCTGAAGCACCTCCAGCAGTAAAAGGTTTTACAAAATTTCTCAATATCTGCTGGATATGTACATACAAAAACGAGTACAAACATTAGTGGCCCCCAAAGAAGCAGTCCAGCGTCTTGGTAACAATAATTTTCTCATGGTGTATGTTAAACACGCATGCAAGGCGTATCAAAAAGAATCATCCAATCCAAAAGAGTTTCAATTCCACAGTCATTCACTACACGTACTATTAAAAAGAGGAGATTCTTGATTTTCATGTGTTGCCGGTGGATTGCATAACAACGGCAGTGGCTGCAGTGACTCCAGACATGCTCGCAAAAGTATGTGACAAGTGTGACTACTGTATGGAGATACGCCATGCCTTGGAAATTGGTCTACTGTTATCTAAAACTAAGATGCTGGACTGTGATTTTAAGCATTTCGGGTCAACTGCATATCTATTGATCACATAAAATTCCTGTTTTTATGTTTCAGGTTAGCTCACAATAGAATTAAATGGGAGTGGAAAGAAAAGTGTATCGTATAATTAAAGGAAAAACCAACAGATTTATCTTTCCATGATGTAATGTAATGTAATTCTGTAATGTTAAATTACATAATGTTAAAATCCTAGTGGGTACAACTGTGCTCCGCATTCTGTAGGGGAAAAGAAAGTTGGCTAAGTTCACCGTGTTAAAGCCCTAAAAACGGATGGCATCTGGCCAAGAACCCCCTGTAACTATTCGGAAGATTCAACTCTGTCTCCTTTGTGTCCTCACAAGTAGAAATACTGAATTGCCTTGAGACGTAAAGTCAAACTAACATTAAAATCTTCTTGACATTATGAAACCAATAGCAGCCTCTCCGTGCCCTCTTTAATCATATTTATGTAGTATGTAGAGAAGGGGAGCTCACACAGGAATCCTTATGCTTCATTGCATCCTTATAGAAGTCATGCTAAAGTCGTTGCATTCGTCTCAGATCCCACCCTTATTTGCATTAAAGGTGAAAAAAGTCAGATAAATGCAAAAGCTAATCAGGGGTTAATGTTAAGGCTCCCAGTGGATTTTACAATAGGCTCTGTTTGGTTAAGGGCAAAAAAAGGGCTCCACAAGAAGGTTAAGTTAGTTGTCTTTTCCATTAAAAACATCCACTTTGTGTATGGCTCGGACTTGGAGAGCAGCGAAAGGAAAATACAAAAGAGGAGGCGACTGCTGTGACTACATTATATTTGCTCATTACTGGCCCTGCCCTTTTAACATTAGCAAGTAGGCACGACTTTTCAACCATATACCAACCCCAACAGATTCTGGGCAGAGAAGGGAAAAAGATGGAAAGGAAAAAGCGATGAGGAGGAGGAGCAAGTGTTTTCCTTTATGCTGTGCCTTCTACTATCATTCGGTTGGCCTGTCTCCTTCTTAACCAAACAGCCTGGTTGGTCCTAGTCCTCTGAGTCCTTACACACCCCCTCCAGCTCCGGAAGCCTTGTACTCTCAGAGTTTCCTGTTTGTCTGGTTGAAGACCTGGACATTTTACTCCCAGGCGGCACGTTGGGAGGGACATTGGAGGAGGAGGAGGAGTAAGCAAAGGAGAAAAGCACAAGAGAGAAGGACAGAGGGGAGGTTGGCGGGCGAAGGCAAAGGGAGAGACACTGAACACTCCCGAGTTGGGATTGATTTACTTCATTAACCGAGATTACAAGTTTAACTTACAAACCAGAGGTCAAAATTTCTCATTAACAAGGGGACCGTGGAGAACCTCGGGGCTTGGAGACCACTCTTATTACTGACTACACATTTCAATCTGTCTTTGATGTTCCATGTCTGCCTTTCTACCCCCTCTTTCCCCCTCCTATTTTTTGGCAGCGAGGTTGATTTTAATTGTAGCTATAGAACAGAGCATAGTTTGCCTGTAAGCCAGCCTCCACATCTGTAGTGAGTGCAGCTTTAGTGATATTGGGTGCAGTCCATAGCTTGGGGCTAATTTTAATGGTCCCCCCCCTCCTCCCTCCTTCATTGGAGACTCAGATTGTTTTCCACGTGATTCCTGTTAATTTAGCTGGAGGAAAGGGCATCAGTTTTCCTTGTGCTTTTCCCCCTCTCTCCCCATGCCTCTCACTCTATTGCCTCACTCCTTCTTTCTGATCTACAGCCTCAAAGAAAGAAGGTGAAATGAATTCAAATGGAAAAATAGACTGTGCTCACTATTAAATCGCTCGCCTACCTTTGTCCCTCGCATTGCGCCTGGTTGAGACAGATAGGAGAAAGCCAGTGTGGCTGTACAAACTGGGGCAATTTAGCTGCTATTGTCGCTTTTACGTCAACAAACAAAGCTCTTCCTTTGATGTGATAAATGGCCTAAGTGCCTGGATGATAACTCAGAGCTCATAAATGTGTCAAGGATGTTTCAAAGCTCTGAGCATGTTTAACACTGCAGGACTTTGTGCACTGAGGCACAGTTTACATCGCAGAACCTTTAATGCTAACCTTAGATGTACAGAGGAGCCTCTGCCTCTCATAAGCTAGCAAAACACCGACAATTCAGTTCAGACAGGATTCACCATATGAGATGAGAAGAGATCACAACATACAAAAATCAATGGGTGGAAATGAAACAGTAAAGTGTTCAAATCGTATTAAATGTGTTAAAGGACAGAGTACAGAGGGTGTCATGGAATAATCATTATAGACAGAGCTATATTTGACTTGTCTGTCTCTCATCCTTTATTCACTGAACTCAAGTCTACCTCTACCATCTTACCAGCTTTTAAATACCATATCCAAATGTTGGTGGCTGAAGAAAAGAATTGAATATGGAATAGAATTAACTTTTGTGTAGAACGTAGTAGTAATGTGTAGAAGTAATGATCCTAAAAGTTAATTTATTTTCATTCTATACTTGTTAAAGCATTCATGAGGCCAAAGGTCATTTCTCCATACAACTTCAAACACCCTTACTAGTACATGTCATCACAAACTCCTAAAACCTTCAGCTCACCAGTGACTTTTGTACTGAACCTTTGTGTGCTGATAGCTGGGTAAGGGTTGTAGGATCAGAATAATTAAGCTGGAGGCAGAGTTGGAGTATGTGTGCCTGGGCACCCTCTGCCTGCGTGCTGACCCACCACTGGGGCCACAGCAGGCCCTCTTCCAGCAAGCCAGCCAGCAGCCCCAGCCATTGGTTCCTTGGAACTAATCCACCCCGAGGAGCCCTGTAAGACCCCCTTTGTTCCCTCCTGCAGACTAGATCAAGCTGGAGACAGACACTCCAGTCTTGACTGGCTATCAATTTCACAGCTTCTAGCGATCTACATCCAGGCACAGACCCAACAGGCCCAAGCCACCATCACATTAAAGGTGATTGAAAGGGGGATCGGGCTGCAGGGAAAGAAGCAAAATTGTGTCACGTGAATTCCGTCACAGTCCAAACAAGGTGGAAAGGTGGTCTGATTAGTGAAAAAATAAGCAAAAGTAAAGGAATATTAAAAAAAAAAGAGGATTTCAACAGGAGCTCTGCCTCTCAGTGAACAGAACAGGATCTCAACAAGGCCATTATCTGGCTCCTAATTTGAGCTCTGGCACAGCACTGAAGGGCTGCCTTTGTCTAGGATTAATGCGGAAAGCTCAGGATGCGATGTCAGAGGGAAATAATCAGCGTGGGCCCTTCATAACGTTGGCTGCTTGTGCTCCTGGCCAGGGCCCCCGGCTCATTTTTGTGGAGATGAAATCTATGACAAGCCCCTCAGTGAAGCTAAGAGCAGGCAACAGTCCAGTAACACCCACAGGCCTCCAGGCATCCTGTGACCCCCTTAGAAAAGTCACATTCACTTTGCTCTGGAGAAGGGAAAGAGAACGCCGCAGGCGATTCCAGCCCATGTGAAATGAAGAAATGTGAGGAGGTGAAAACGAAGTGAAAATAAGTTAAGATTCCTCCTCCGCCCCCTCTGCAATCACTCCAGAGGAGGGGCACACTGTGGCTTCACTTTATTATGCCTTCTAATTAAACATATACAGGACATTAAAAAAGGGAAAAAAACAGAAAAAAGCCAACAACTCCACCATAATGTATATTCATGTTTATGTTGTGTAACTGCATTTAGGAAAACAGTTTGAAAAAGCGGGGTTGGGGTTTTTTTTGGTTTTTTTTTTCGAATGCAGCATGAGGTCGGGGGCTAATACCCATCAGGGTAAAACATTCTGAAAGAGGTTGGCACTGTACTCAAGGACCAGAAATAATGCTTTTATTTTGTTATTTATGCTTTTTTACCGTTTGCATTACCATGCTCCTCTGCAGCATATTGCTGCTAAGCGAAGGATGTGAAGATGCAACTCGATAAGCAGGTTATTAAAATGACCAATTGACATTCAAAATTCAGGCTTATTTTAGATTCATCATATTTACAGATGAATATGTGGAATTTAAATGTTTCCCCCGCTGCCTAAAGGAAAAATATGATTTGGTACGGCAACTAGGCATGACTTCATGTATAACTCTGTGCTACAGAAATGTGATACTAACGTTGTTGCTTTTGGAACCTGTAATGGGAGAGTTTTCTTTGTAATACCCGAGTTCAGCTTAATTAAAGTCACATGGAAGTGTGTCACCACGCTCTCTGTACAGTGTAGCATGCTTCCTAACTTTGAGTGAAACAGGTTGAGTCTTTAGATGTACCTCTAAACTTAAATCATACTTAACAGTACAAGAACACAACTGATCTCAAAGCTAAAGACAGACATACATGAGACCAAAAAAACTCGTCTGCAAGACAAACCTGCTTCCTGGTATTTCCAGAAAAGTACTGCCTCATCACTCCAAAGATTACGATTTTATCCTTTTTACTCACTCCTTGGACATTTGCTTGTAGGTAATCATCGCTCATCATTTGATGCACGCCACAGGCCCGATTGTTTTCGAGATGCTCTCTTTCATTCATCTGGTAATTTGGGCCCTGTCAGAGACACTCAGACTAAAACTGCATCTGACATGGTGACTACAAGACCTGACTGTTGAGAGAAAAAAAAAGTCCTCTACCAAAAAAAATGAACTACCAGGCTCAAAATGTTCATAATCTGTGTTAACTGATGTAAATATCAAATAAAATGAATAATTTTATTGAAGGATGACAGTAACCATTTTGATCCCTATATGAAACATAGTTGAATGTCACATGGTCAATGTGGCTTGATATTGCTTATCTGGATGCCCGTTGTGTCAGTACTTCTAAAACCATCTGATGATTCAAATTTCAAATTTCATATCTTGATCTTTGACTTTTTGTTTACATGGTATGTGGCATTTTGTTAGACTTCATTTTATGTTTTATTTCCAGTTTCATTTTTATGTCTTCGTATTCCTTTTGACACTTCAAGTACATAATTAAAAAAATAACCAGAACTTTAATAATGTTTTTACCGATAAAATATTAATTTGTAAAGTTGGTGGTTTAATGAAAAAAAAAACAAAGAAAAGAAAATGCACCGTCGAGAGGATAGGACAACTACAGAAAAGAGGCCACTTTATTGTACCAGCATTGACAGAGGATCAGATGTGTTGAAGGATACGATGTTCACATCCACCCGTTTAAGTGCTCGTTGATGCAAATAAATATACAGTTAGAAGATCTGTATATTGCATGGGCTCATCTGAATTATACAATAGAAGTAGGGCTGGGCCATGTGAGGTAAACCTAATATCATATTTTTGGGCTATATCGCGATACATGATATATATCACGATATGTTTAAATAACCTCCAAAAACAAATGATTGAAACTCCCGCTTCATTTCATTTTTCCTTATCTGGTAGTATATAAACACGCATGCTCAGCGCAGTGTGCCAAGTATACAATTTTCTGGTTTAATTACTGATGCATTCGCAGTGTGTGGGAGAAAAAAGAACTCACAGTGAATTACATGCAGACTGCTTAATGTTGACATGGCAATTTATACTCAATTATTACGATAAAGCAATTTTAACCATCATACATTGAAAAACTCGCGATACATCAAGTACATTCGATATATCACCCACCCCTAAACAGAAGGCTGAAAAAAAATTGTGTTGATGAGTCTTGATTTTTGCTGTTACATTTGGATGACATGATAAAAACTTGGCTTAAGCAAGATGAAAACATGGATCTATCCTGTTTTGTATCAAAGGTTCAGGTTGGTGGTATAATGGGGTTGTGGATGTTTTCATGGAACACACTGGACTGCTTACCACCAACTGATCAACAGTTAAATGCCACAGCTTACCTGAATAATGTTGGTGACCAAGACCATCCCTTTATTACCCCAGTATACCCACCTTTGATGGCTGCTTCCAGCATGATAACGCACCATGTCACAAAATTTAGATCATGTCAAACCTTTTTAGCACAACTGTAGGGTCATAATTTGTATTAGCAGATGTGACCATTACAATGGCCACAAGCTCATTGCACTCAAATGGTCTTCACTTTAGTAGCCAAATTTCATCCAAGAAGAAGCTTGGGGTGACATTAAACAAGAGAACTGAGAGTCAAATCAGAAAATATAATCAGGTTTTTTTTAAATTTATTTTTATCGTTTCTTTTCTTTCTTTCATAACCTGGCCTCGTGTCTTGAATTTGGGTGTCCTCTATAGCAGTTGCATTACATACAGTTCAGCAGAGGCCTAAAATTTGCAGTAATTCATTTTTTTTCCATTACCGAGTGCCAGGTTAATGGCTACCAAAAAAACAAAAAACAAAAAACCTTGAACATTCTGTGAAATGTGAAAAGTATGATTTAACAATAACATGGTAATTAGATTCAGGAGAATAGACGGCATTAAAAACTTCTCAAAAAATAGAACACCTTAGATGCGTTCCAGTAATCTGACCAGCAGCCAGTATCAGAAACCACAACATTACCTGCAGTTATCCATTGTTATTCTTATTCACTGCCTTGCAGATAAGGTATTCAGTGACTCATTTTTTACTATCGTGTACTTACTGCAGTTGGCGATGACCCGACTATGTAAAAATTACCACTGAATACTGCCTACACAAGATTTTAAACAAAAAATAAATATTTTGGGGAAAAACAATGTCTTTGGGTAAAACTCTTATAAGCTGTAATGTTTATTGTTATCATAAGCAGGCAAAAATGAATTTAAATCAAAATTAGAGCATGTAATAATTTAGTTGATTAATTAGGTTAATTAATATTAATAATTGATTAATATTAATAATGTAATAGTTAAAAAATATTTTTTATCACAACTATTTGTGCTGGGATTTTTGTGTCTTTTTTTTGCTCATCAGTTAATCATAAATAACAAGAAAGTGCACAGATTTCTGTCAAATAAGATAACAATGTGATTGGCTAGCACGTCCACTAACTAGAAAGAGTAGAACATGATTGATTAAATTAAATTCAAAATTCTCTACTGTAAAGTTTCCAAAAATCGATTGGAAGTCAGCATTAGAAACTGATGATGACAAACAAAAACAAAAAAACCCACCATTGACTATATAGATCTCACCTCGGTCCCTGATGGCGTGGCCCCCGGTGAATCCACTTTACGTTTTTTTCGGGGTCCAATGGCGGCTAGTGCTGTAAGGTTGGCATCCCGCTGCCTCATCTGGGCCAGTTCCTGTTGTTGCATCTAGTGAGAACATAACAAGAAACAATCAGACCTTACTATGAACATAAGATCCACAATTTCCACATTTTCACATGTTGTTCAGTTCTTCTAAGTCAAATGCACATAATACATTTGCACCATGGCAGTGCATGCAGACATATTAGCATAAGGCTCCTCCTGAATGTACTTGCTGTTGTTGCATTTGTTGCTCTTTCATAATGCTGAGAGTTCTATTGTTTTATACTTTATATGATATCACTGTATTGTTTTAAATGTCACTCACAATGTTAGGTTGACATATTTCTAATTTAACTGGGCTTGTTTATTGACAATAAAATGTTGAATCTTGACCTCAAACTCAGAAATTAAACGTTTCCCTGTAATGAACCCAAAACCAAATAAAGGGGCACCATAGCAGTTATCTGTAGCCATAACAGTAACTCCCAAACTGCAATTTGCAATCGGAGGCTCAAAAAACCCCAACAAAAACTGGCACGAACATAACGATAAGGATCAAATGTAAGAATAAGAATTAGGGAAGACTACGAAAAAAGATCTCTTGAACTTCTACTGCCCATCAGCGTGCTGCATAAGTAGTATTTCCTGAGCAAAACAAAATGGTAGACTGTTTTCAGCCATTAAACGAGCTCCTCTCAAAGACTATGTGTGTGTAGTCACATGGTTCTAAGGAAGTGTGGGGGTTGCGCGGAGGCACTGCCCAAGGTAATGTCATGCCTGCCCTCAGGGTTGAGGGGGAACCCAGCATTGCTGGGAGCTGCCCTTTATATTGGGTGAAGGTGTGAGGGCCTGGGGCCACCGTACAGAGGGTGTCAGCACTCCCTTCAACATTCAAACAAAGTGTACAGACACACAACCCACACGCACACACACAAACGCCTATCAATCTTGGCCACAGCACAGGGAATGCCTACCCACCAGCTTGCCTGCGTGTCTGCCCGCTGGGGGAGAGAGGCCTGGGTTGAAGCGTACAGGGACAATCAATGTGCGCCTTGATGTCTTTCATGTTCTTTTATGTTATCTCTCAGCATGTGTTCGCTGGGCACTGGTGTTTGCGTGAGGCATGTATGTTGTCTGATCAGGGGAAAATTTCATGTTACTTTCAGATGGCGCTCTGTAAAAGGTTGCTTTGGTGTACAAAGTCTGATCTTAAATGTGCATGCAGTTGCTTCTGATTTTTTCCTAAAACCCCGCTGGCAAGGCATGCCCTTTAGGGTGTTGCCACTTCACATTTAGCACGGCGGAATGTTGAAAGATTCAAACACGCTGACAACACAAAGTAGGAGAAATATTAGCAGCAGTACCAACCAGCTCAATGAATAAACTACATTCACTTATTCCTTTTACATTGAATAGTGGTCAAAATAAAGATTTTTACTAATAGTAACAATTTGGACAAATGTTGAGTCAGACTCTTAAAGTCATGCAAATGTATACAGGCATTAGAATAGAGTTCCACACTAGGGATTGTGGCTGGATATGGCAAACAGAGTGGATATGATTTTTGCCCCCATCTACATGAAAAACACTGCATTAATATTATCACTGTTATCCTTATTAGGCTTTGCCACAAACAACAGTCAAACCTCTTCAGGCCTGACCTTAAAGAATCCCACTGAAAAGTGAGCTGTGACAGAGCATAGAGAGTGAGAGAGAAAGAGAGACAGAAAGAGAGTGAGTGAGGTCCGCTATCTCACTGATGGCACCAGGATGCCGGCAACTCTGGCTGGCAGTTGGCACCAGGCATGGGCTCCCAGCGCCCACAGCAACTGCCTGCATTTTCAGATTTATGACTGTATGATGAATGTAGACTTCATTTTACCATCTGCAACCCTCCAGTCTGCGTTTCCCGTCAGTAAAGTGGCCGCCGTGACAGTGGGAGACTTATTTCTGATTTCAATCTGGTGCCATTATGCAGAGTCTACCTTCCTTTGTTGACTGCCAGTGGATACAAGCCAGAGTTGAGTTGGCCTGGGACAGACTTGCTTTGCTTTACAAGTTACTCTGGCTACTCTTAAATGTTTACATATGTATGCTCATATAGTCACACAGAGGTGTACAAATGCTATGAATGCCCCTTTTGTAGGCCTGTCTTGATTGCCTGTTATATGTTATATGTAGCACCGTGGTCTTGGAGGAACGTTGTCTCGTTTCACTGTGTACTGTACCACTGCACATGGTTGGAATGGCAATAAACAAAGCTATTCATCTTTACTAATGATGTTCCTGATAAAGATTTTACAGACTGACAATGTTGATGATTTTTTTTTTTTTTTTTTTTTTACAGGAGAATTTTTTTTTTTTTTTTTTTTTTTTTTTTTTACAGGAGGACATCTTTTT
>VUQR01001019.1:59877-76827 GCA_015108515.1 Hemichromis elongatus
ATCTTCATAGGCAGCAGGCAACTAGGAGGCTCTGAGGCTGGGCTCTTCTTCCCCACACCGCCCCTAGGCACATGGTGTGCAAGTCCTCCTAATTAACAAGGTGAATCATGCTGCCGCTCTCTAATTAGCCAACATGACAATCTAATGGAAACATGCAGGCCGAGCTGGCACACTTAGCATCACCTCTCAAAGACCCCCGCTACTGTCCTTCCCATAAGATTTCCACAAAAATGACTCTTTAGATTTTAAATGAAAAAAAAAAAGGAGAAAGGTGGGGCACAGCAGTTCGCGGAAGTGTATTTTTGGGAAAGGTCAGGAGGGAGAAGGTAGCTGATGTGGGCAGGCTATTTTTTCCCCTCTCCTATCCTCTGTGTGCGGTGTTTGTTGCCTAATTGAAACATGTCCTGCCTCCTGTTTCCCTCTCACTTATATCCCAGGCAAAGGAGGCTGGCACCTCGCCACCAGCATAGCTCAGCATAGCTCAGCATGCCCAATTCCCTTGTCGCTCGAGTCCCAAGGAGTGCTCCGGCGCACAAAGAGAAAAGTGAACCTACAGGCTTGTACAGCAACTAGACGAGTCGCTATCTCCCTCTGAGGCAAAAAAAATCTCCTTTTTTTGTTGTTTTCCTTCTCATTACAGCACTTTGTAATATTCGAAAACACACAGGAACACCAAAGGTACTTTTAAAGCCTGTTTCTCTTTTTTTTTTCATGTAATATGTCTTGAGGTGAAGAAAAAAAAACTGAAGTTGGAACTACAGACAACAAAGCAACAAATAAAAAATAAGGTTACAGTGTACTATTAAGTAGCCTGCATATCTGGAGGACCTACAAAACAGACCTTTCTTATGTGATAATTAAATTATCCATCTTAACCTGCTTTGTGATCTTTCAGAAATATAATTGAAATAAAGTTGAAAACATATTAGATTAAAAGCAATTAAATTAAATTAATTTAAAAAACCCAAATTTTTTAAAAAGAACCTAATATATAAATATACAACTCTTTCACTCAAGAAGCACACACGTATGTTCCTGTAACCATGATTGTGCAAGTTGACAACGATAGCTGCTGCTCAAATGAAATTAATGTATTGTGTATCTGTAAGGCTAGAAGACAAGAATATAATAACTATGAATTGGGACACGCATAACAGCAGGAATTCTCTTTGAAAGTCAGCATGGAGAGGGAGCAAATGTGGAGGAGGGTAGCAGGCTTTTGCCCTGGGGCCTACCTAATGGGGGACAGCGCTCCTTTGAGCAGAGCAGTTTGAGGAGGGCCAGAGGATGAGAGCCTATGAACTCAGAGATATAACCGGCCTAATAAAAAGCAAGGGGCTGTTACATCGTCTTCTGACAGACAAGTGTGAGGCTGCAGCTGATGGGGCTCACAGTGTCGGTGGATTTCTCTACGACCTGGTCACTTGTGGCGAAGGCAAGTCCAGTCAAACATATGTATATGACGATTAAGGACTGGCTGAACAAATGGTTACAATCTAAATTAATGCAAACAGTTCTTGAGGATATAGGCAATATATGGGTAAAATATATTCCTTTGAAAAAGGCTCTGCATATCTCACATGAATAGTGGTCTAACTGAATTCAGATTCTAACATATATGTTTGCACCTCAGGAAGCATATATACCTGCAGGCTTTTAATTGGAGCCATGCAAGGTTCAAAGTTGAGCAAGAGCAGAATTAATTTGGTAGAGGTTCAAGACATTTCAAGCAATGCTGCTGCATCAAATGGGCAAAAAAAAAACCTCTCAATGCCTGAAGAAGAAAAAATATTTGAGGAAAATTATTCTAACAAAAACCTTTGAGATTCCCATTGGAGAGCTCTCGGTTTCACACAAGTCTTCTGGAATCACTCTAAGCTAGAAGTGGAGTGTTGCTGCAAGGGCATGGTAATGTGGAAGAATGGAAAAAGAATGAGAGAAGAGAAGAGGAGAGGAGAAGACCATGTACTCCCTCACGCTCCCTCCCACATCATCTAAAGGTCTGCCAGTGATTGGGCTGGCAGTGGGAGACAGACTGTGTTAACCATTTTTTAACCTTTATTTATCCAGGGAAGCTTGACTAAGCCCCCCGCTACTTTTAAGAAACACCCTGTTACTAAATCTCACCACAGAGTTCTACTGTGGAAACTAAAAGAATTTGAATCACGTGCTGAAAAGGTGCTGAATGTTCACTTTTAGTAGTTTCTTCTGTAGTTTTGATGCTTTCTGCGGTGTTAATTTCCCTTCGTGGATCTCTGCTTCTGCTTTATATTTACTTAAAACAACAAGGATCATCATCTCACAAGCATCTCAAGCCTCTTGTGGTTTTCGTTTTTTCCAACAGCACACAAGCTTCATGCGCTGCAGTTGTCCATGCATCTTAGCAAAAACATCTAAAATTAAGCCCTCAGTGGCTTAAGTGTTAAGGTGTTGACCATGAGCTCCCTCAACTTCCCAGCCAAACACCTTTGACTAATGCCATTCTTTATCTTTCTCTCTTGACTTATTTTTTGTGTGTGTTATTAACAACATCAACTGCCTAATAAAGGCATAAAACGTTTTTTTAAAAGGAACTTTGAAACACTTGTTTCACAAAGCGTAAATCCAGATTCACTCTCTATGGCCCCTTGACACCTGTCTGAAAACACCCTCTATTCAGACCCTTAAGGACATGACCTGTGATGAAGCATAGTTAAATCTGTTTTTAATGCTATTCACCTCATTAAGAAGTCCTCCACAGGGTTGGACTAGCAAGCTACAAGTGGTGAGTCTGGCTGCCCACAGAGCACAATTTTGTTTTGAGGTTTTTTTTTAAGTTCTCCATAACCATGTTTAAGTAAGATCACAAAGCTGAAGCCAGAGAAGTCTCCCAATGCTGCTTGTCTTTGTACACCAAGATTCAGGACAGGTAGCTCTAGTCTGGGGACTGTCCACAATAGGAGAGCCAGCTGAGCATCAGACTTGTCCTCAGCTTCAGTATTTAACTCTGGAAAATACATGTCATGTCTCTCGAGATGATGTTGAGAAAAGTCTGAGTCCAACACCGAGGACCTGAGTTGAAGTCCTTGCTGGTAAATGCGCTGACCACATGGAGTATGTTGAGGGGTTATTTGACCCGGAGCCCTTTGAGAGTGCTAACCAGCCACAGTAGGAGATAGCCAGTTTATCAGAGGATGAAACCTGTAGCAAAGCCCTGGCTCTCATCTCTTACTCTACATTGGGAAGTGTGGAAGACTTCATGCTTACCTTTAGGGAGCCTCTTTAATAGCTTTCAAGTATGTTGTGAACAATCAACTACTTACTCCTTATGTAGCCATAATTCTTCTATCTAGATAACATTTATGTTCAAGCAGTAGTGTAAAGAACAGAACTGTTCAGACTTTTTCATTGCTCTTTTGTAGACATTCTGTCAATTAAAGTCTTTTGGCAAATGGGTATTTCTGTTGGTTCTAAAAGACTAAGTCCAGGTGGTTCTTCTTAAGTGTGTGTGCTGGCTGGTTAAATTAGGAATAAAGCTTTTTTTAAGCCTTTTGGGGTTTTTTTTTAAAGCTTATTTTAAAAACAGTAACATTACAAACATGTGTTTTTTTTTAACTCACTATAATTGTTTTTGTTCAAGATAAGATTTTTATAGATAGTGTTTTTCATATAAAACTGCACTGCTTCTCACTTTCACAAAGAAGGTGGGCAACCTCTATGTTTTATTCTTGGATTCAATTTCCCCTTGGATTGCCAAGATTACGTTATTTGCTTTTGGAGATTGTGGATTTTTGTCCCCAGAAGTAAATCTCTATCTATAGGGCAGTTTTGATCGAGGCTAATGCAACATCATAGGCTCTGTTGAAAGGAATATAAACTTGTATCTTGCTACAGCCTGTTAGTTATCACTGCAAACCTTGTCTTTGGTTCCACAATTTGTATGTGATAGGTCATTAGGCCATTCATCCTAACTCTACTAGGTCTCTGTGAGTCTTGAATACACATCCAATAAAAAATGTACTGTACTAGATTAACTAACTTAAAGAGAGGCACAATGTACAGCAAATAAAGGCTCTGCTGTGGAAATGGGCTTGGTGAAGAGAGATCACTGAACTGATTAATGACTTTTAGAAGTGATGTACATATGCACAGGTGGGGGGCCTTATATACCCATGACACAGGTCATCTGACTTGATGCATGCCTTCTTTGAAGGAGAGAACAGTGTAGGCACATATTTTATGGGATACAGCATGCATCAAGCCAGATGAAACAGATCCCTGTTCTTTCGTTCAAAGAAGACAAGTTAAAAACAACATTTTTCAACAACATGTTCTAGAACACATGTGGATATGTCCCTTAAAAAGCAACAAAACCTTGATGACTCTATTAGAAACCTATCTAGGACTTACACCAAAGAGTCACACTACTACCATTACAAGCCTACTTATCAAGCAATTGCCAAGTATGATCAGGTGGCACTTGAGTTATTACCTTTCTCCCTAATGCACCAGCTCAGGTAAAAATTACCTGTAGCTGCACAGCTGTAAAATCAATTTCATCCAAAGTCAGCTTGTATTATTACGATTATCATTTGTTCAATTTGAATTGTACTGGAAGCTGAGTAGGTACTGCATAATGCTTCAGCGACAGTTTTTAATCAACTGTGCCATATAGTGGAAATATTACTGTTTGTGGCCTTATTTGCTTTCGGGGTCGAACAAACTCAAACAGGAGCTTTTGGCCAGATTTTGGCCAGCTGTAGTAGCCAATTTGTCTTTTCTCTCTTCCCTCGTCTCTCTTGTCCTGTCCTCTCTCCACACCTCTTCTCCACTTCACTCGTTTCCTGCATCCAGTTGTGCCTGCAGACGCGGTTGTGATGATGAATCTGTGGCTGCAGTGTGTCTGTGTTTCTGACATTGTGATGTATCTCTACTGGCCTTAACTCCCTCTCTATCTCACCACTGCCCCCACCCTCACCCCCAGTATTCTTTTCTCTCCATCTCTTTGTCTCTGTCTCCTCCTTTCTCTCTCGCTTATTCTCTCACTTTCAATGATCAGGCATTGCTTGGCCCCCTGCCTCAGTGATGGAACAGACAGAACACACAGACCCACCAACAACAAAAACAAACAGGAACTGAGCTCCACAATTTGCCGATTGATTTTCACTGGGGGCATTTCTGAAATAGCCCATCTGACCTTTCGGCCAAATGGTAGTGAATAGAGGAAACAGAAGTGCTAAGCCTATCGCACACAAAACCTCTGCCAACAACTATCTGACCAGACTACACTGCTGGTGACAAGGTTGAGCTTCAGGTTGCTGGTGTAAATACATAAGCACAAGCAGAGGATTAGCTACATCAATATACAAAACTAAAATCCAGCAACTCAGCTGGAAACACCTAGAGCATAAGATGTTCATTACAGCCCATACCAAATAGAACACTGTATTTTATTTATTTATTTATTTATTTTTGTATTCTGGCGTTCTTTTTTTTTTGTGAAGTTAAGTATATCCTAAGGTTAGGGCTAGAGGAATAGATTGTTGCATAATTAAAAAGAGAAGGTTTTATCCCCTTAGAAACACAGATTTAGTCTCTGTAAACTTAAGAACAAAGTGCCTAAATTATGAGACAGTCTGAACAAAGTTAGTGTTTTGGCCAGCAGAAAGCTCGTGGACTGTTCAAAACAGAAATGGTTCATCAATTAGACAGCATTTAATAAATGTCGCAGCAATCTGCTTATTAAATTCTAACATTTCTTTGGTACAAGTGAAAGCTCTGGTCTAATCATGGCACTAATGGCACTAATCAGACAGTGATGCCCACTCATTGGGTTGAAGGTAAGTGGGGTCCTCAGGCAAAGATACTATGTGGGGCAAAAAAGACAGGTGCATGCTGGGAAGCTAAATGTGGACAGTCAGCAGAGACAATGCTGTGTAGTTAAAAACAATTAATTTCCTTGGCTTCAAAGGAGTCAAAATGTTATCTCTGCTTTTTGTAAAACTTGATCATATCACTGATAATGAATACATATTAAATATACATTCATCTCTTTTCTCCTGCTTAACCAAACCATTAGCAGGGTGGGACACGAGGAGAACATGCAAAATCCAGAAAGGCCCCAAGTGGGCCACAACACCAATTTGCCACCTATTACAGTTCTTTAATGGTTTAAATGCAGTTGTTTTATATATGTATCAGAGATTTTAAACTCTATAAGGCAAATGTGTGATTTTTAAGTGAATAGGACTTAAGCTAGACATTCACCCTGAGCAATACAATTTATACAATTTATTTGCGAGTCATGGTTAACACCTGGCTGTCAGGCTTCAGCACTGATTCAGGTCTGCAAAAGTAGTTTCACAGCACAATGTACCTGCCTTTTTAAAAACAAATCATGCGCCAGCTCAATTTACATGCCAACACTTGGTTCAAGTATATAACACTCTGTAATTCCATCTCCCCAAAATGATGACTGTTTGGTGGTAGTGGTTGTGTGTGTGCGTTAGACTATGTGTGTGTGTGTGTGCGTGTGATCAGGGAGAAGAGCTTAAAGAGAGGCTGGCTCCTCTGCCCGTCGCCTGGAAGAGTAGCTCGGGCTCATTATCCTGATGAAATTTGCGCAGATGTGTGAGCTGCCGACAGACTCTGCAGTGACACAAACAGCCAGCTCTGTCCCCTTGAGCCAGTCAGGTGATGAAAACTGGAGAGGCACGGGGGCTGAGAAACGACGGCCATTAAGCAAAAAAGAAAGAGGTGAGGGAGGGTGGAAGAGGGGAGCTGAATATGTGTGTGTGTGTGTGTGTGGGAGGTGGGGGTGGGGGTGGGGGCAGTTGGAGGGGTTGGTGAGTTTCCCTCGTCTCTATCTAGCGGGAGAAAGCATTACATAAAGTAACAATTTCCAAACCACCTTCTTAAAATTCCAGATGAAAATGAAAATGTGCATACATGCACGCGGCATCTCCTCACGAGGCACTAATCTGGCCGTATCCAGATGACGAGCGGACTGCCACTTAACAGGGAGGAGATCCACTTTGATCACATGGCCCCTGGGGCAAACCTATCGCGCTGCCTATTACGCTGCTTCATTTGCATATGTGGGGCTTATGGGAAGGCTGAGATCTAGTCTGAATGTTCTAAACTGCAGCAGGGCTCACTGTTGCTAGAAAGAAATGTCCGGAAGAGAAGAAGAGAAAAGATAGAGTGTCGCAAGTAGCCTGAGGTAAGTGCACTTGTCACTTTAAGGTCACAAGTTCAATACCACAGTCTGGCTAAGTATATTCTAAAATTAAATATTTTGGCCAAACAACAATACAAGAGTTTCCATTGAACGAGACAGATCGAATTCATTGCTATTAAAAGTGGCCAAAAGTGTAGAACTGTGCGAGTATAAATGACGACATAAGTCAAAAAAGTGCATGCATGCTCAGTAAACTTTACCTAAATAAACAAAAGGCTTGCTTCAAAAGACTAAGCAAGTTAGACAAAACCCTGTGTGCTCCTTACATTCTACATCAACAACAACAACAACAGGTGAATGCTGCTTGTTTTATCCTCCTGCCTACTCAGACTTTTCAATGGAAGCTCCACACAGGGCTCTTGATCTTTGTTAGCAAGCCAGGGACTGAAAGCACCCAGTGAAGTTTTTCGGGTGTAAACAAAAAAAACAAAACAAAACAAAAAAAAACAAAAAAAATTAAAAAGGCAAACTTCCACTGTGAAAGTGCTATTTCCTTTTCCTGTGCGTAAACAACATTAACCATCCACTAAAACACGGTGTGGTCTACTTTTTGAGCTCCACTGGGAATTCATTTTATACAAGACCTGCACTTGAAATGAAGAGCCCCTGTTGTATAGAAAAGAAATGCACTATACCAGTTTAAACACTTCCCAGTTTGCAGAGCTAAGTGTTATGCCTTTGCCTTTTGGAAAAGGAAATAACTCTTTTACTACTTTTTACTAGGAAAAGTTATTGCAGACCATGAACTGGTACATCTTTAAACCTCATTCATCATATAGTTTTATACTTTTGCTGAACTATGCATCGCTGCAACTGGACTAATTTACAAACAGATATAAAAAGTTAATCCATTTTTCTCTCTCACTATAAATTCTGTTGCGCGGTGTAGGCTGTGATAACCGCACTTTTACGTGGCAACAGAATTTACATAAAATTAATACAAATGTATTTTTAAGACGAGATACAGATGTGCCAAAAGTGAGTTGAGAAATTACCGGTAAATAAAGGACACCATCTACCGAAAGACACCGGGCCCAGTGAAAAGCAATCAGTCAAAATGTACACAGCTGTGAGATGACACAGATGAGGAAAAGAAAAAAGAAGAGGATTGGAAGAAGTGGAGGGCGTCTTGGGTGCGCAGAAAATCATTTTCCACACTTGGGCATCAATCGGCGCGAATAATTCTTCAAACTTTTTTAAGTCCGACTTTAAATGGCATTACATATGTAGTGAGGCATGAAAAATTAATACGCTGGAGTCGGGGAAATGTCAAGGGTAATGATCTCCGCTGCAGCTTACCTCCTTAGCTTTCTGTTTCAGTCGAGCTTGCTCTGGGTCTTCTTGCCTGGAGCGACTCTGTGGAGCAAAGGAAAGGGGGGGGGGACACAGGTTAACAGCTGGTTTAAGGAGCCCACAACCTCTTTGCTACTCATCTGTTGCTGCGGCAGCAAAAATAGTGCAAAATGGGAACAGGATACAGAGGTGTCAAGGACATCGTATCTGAATTCAGAGAACAGCAATGGAGCGCCCCCCGGGGGGCAGTGGCCTTTAAACCCGCTCCAAATCCAGCCCTAAATAAGCCGCTGGAGGGGGATTCTAATCAAAAGAGGTTATTAAAAATTCTGCTCGAGCCAGCACACACACACGCGCGCACACACGCGCGCACACACAAGGGGAAAAGGATGTTGGTGACTATCAGTGGCAGTGGCTGTCTATGTGTCACCGAGAGCCAGTGTGGCTATCCGTTGCTTTGTGTGTGTGTGTGTGTGTGTGTATGTGTGAGTGTGTGTGTCTCTGGCATAACAACACAGCACTTCTATTTTAATCAGCTGCTAAGATCTGGGTGAATGTGTTTGTCCCTGGGAATCCTTCACCACACAGCCAAATGTACATGTACAGCTGACCACTGCAGGCAACTGAGGCAGATTATGGCACTACACAGTAATTGCATGTTGTTTGTTGTTAATCTGGAAATAATCTATGCATTTGATCCCCCCCCCCATTAAGATGAACATTAGGTGATCGACCCTAACATTTTTGTGCAAACAGAGCTTTCAGTTACTGTCTAATCTGATTTTGGTAGCTCTATAATGTCTTCATTTTATTCACTGAAACATTGCAAATGGTTAATCGTGTACGTCTACATATGTGAAGAACCTGTCTATTTTTACAATAGAGCCTGCATCTCAGTGAAGTTAAAAGCTATCTTACCCTTCAGCTAATTTCTTCAAACAACAAATCAGTTAGAACATGCGCCAGGCCATCCCTATTCCCTCCTTAACATTACCTCCCTTCCTCTCCTTATGTACTCTCTCTGATGGACGGAGACCTGCTCTTCGTAGCCTTACTGCTAATTGGCTTTAAATATATCAGGCAATACACGTAGTGGTCGGTATCTCAACTAAGACTAATGTGTTTGCCCTCCAGTCGGCCAGAGCATCCCTCAAGACTTGAGTCATATTTTAAATGGCTGGCATAGCAGAGGGTAAGGCTTGTTGTGAAGGAAGGAGGAGGGGGTGGAAAGGATTATTTCAGTGCGTTTCTTATTCAAGAGGTCAAATTAGCGGGCGCTCGAGCAGCAAAGAGGCAGGCAGGGAGGTGGGTGGAGGATAGGAGGGGTAGGTACAGATGGACTGTTTACAAAGGGCAGTGGTGCCACTGGCATGCTTTACATCTCCTCTGTCAGCTGCCCTGGTTTTCCCACTTACAGGAGTGAACAGAGTAGAGAAGGGAAAAGAGGACTGTGTACTAAATGCTGACAAGCTTTGTTGGTTTTGTGTAATTGAGTGTACTGTGCTTAAAAAAAATGCAGTGTAGTATAGTGTGCAAACAGTCTGGGAATGTATTCTGGAGCTGTTTTGTGATCTTGTAATTTCATTTTATTGCCAAAAATAAATTATGAGAACAATCAGAAGGTTATTTTTCTTTGATTAAGCTCTGGGTTCTATGAGGAAACAGCAAAGTTAACCTATTCTCCCAAATATTTAGAGTGAAACTTGTCATACTTCTTTAAGTTACCACTGATAGCATTTATAAATCGGATCAATCTTATTTCCTTTACAAATTACAGACAAAAAATAATAATATCCACCAACCAACTGCCGGCATCAAGCTTCACCGTAAATCTTTCTTTTATGAAACTTTAAGTCAATAAACGGCTCACTTATGCAATATGAGAACATAACATTATGGAATATTGAGTTTTAACATATTCAGTGATCTATATCTCCCAAATGAAGGGTGAACATGAAATACTACGTATAAAAAGGCTCCTTTACATTTTAGTTAACTGAGGGAAAAAATAACATTGAAAGTGAAACAGTTATTACAAGAAGTCAGAAAAATCGAACCAAAAATCAAGTTAAATCATCAGCCACTCCCTAACAGTGTGTAAGTGTTTTAGGATGGATTTTTCCTCCTTTCCCTTAAATCAGTCTGTTATATTGGCAGCAGAATATCAAAGCCTGTGGACCATATGTGATACCTATATAGCGGTAAAGGTAAAAAAAAAAAGCAGGAAAAGTAAAACAAATACATAGAAATACACAGAAAGTACTATAATATTATCAAGCACTGTTGGTGTAGTATATCTTTCAATTTTCTTTCCAAACTTCTCCTTGAACTGAAACGCCATGGCAACAAGAGCCAAAAAGCCACAGACATGGCTCTGAGGTGAAGTCAGACTTTCCTCAACGAAGCTCAGGCAATCCAAACAGCCCCGAGGTAAGCCCTTTTAACAGAACTTGGCTACATTTGCAAAAGTTCCTCAGTAATCCTGTTAATAAAGAGAGCTTTCCAAAGTAAAAAAAAAAAAAAAATGATTAGAGTGTTCAACCATGTAGAAATGGGAACTAACAAAGAGGATCCTAAAGCTGCACTTCTGCACTTCTTTCTTAAACAACCAACTTTACAGTTTAGTTTCCTGCTGAGGTAATGTCTTTTTTTTCTCCTAAAAAAAAAAACACAAAACAACAACAAAAAAAAACAGATAGGTCATGGGGTTTGGTGGCCAGTGTTCATCAACTAGAGGATTTTCTAATATCCTGCATGGCAGGACTGGAGCGTAATAATGCAATTAAGACAGTGAGGTGTGCTGCAATGAGAATCTTTACTGTGGGACATTGGCTCCATTCAAAATTAATTAAATTAACCTAGCTTCTGCTAATGTTACACTGCAGGGCATTTTCATTTGCAAAAGATTCTCTTTCTTTTTCTGGTCAGTGGTGATCTCCTTTTACTGAGAGACAAATGTCTTTACATGCAGAAAGCTGAGATCAGAACACTGGCCATGTGTCAATGCTACTAGAGCCCCATTAGTTTTGATTTTTTTTTTTTTAAGGCTAGTGCAAGTAGCCTTGTTCTAAATATCATGTGGATAAAGTAACCTTTAATCTTGAACAATTTCAAAGAACAGAAAATTAGGTGTGCAACTATTCTCCAGTTTCACAGTTCATCACCTTCTATGCATCATTTTTGTTTGCTTGTTTATAGAGGAGATCATAATCAAAATAAAACTCCATTATTGGATTTCCGCCTTTACCTCAAGGATCTTTAATTATTACAGATTTCAAAAAGACAGCAAACTTTAACCAGGGAGCAACAGCTCCACATTGCTAACTAGCATAAGCAGGATAAGCACATGGCTAATTAGCATATCATTACATAATGCACAGTACAAGCTAATTCTCAAGTTGCAGTTTATAAAAACCCATTCTTAATTAAAAAATAAAAATTTAAAAACCAGCGCTATTTATTAGGTGTACTTTACCACAAAGATTGGTCACCATACCAGTCAATTTTTATTTGACTGTTTACATTCATGAACTGAGTTTTGCCTCACTTACCCTGGACAACATGTCTGTATCATGCCTCATTTAGTAACATGAGACCTCAACGGTCATGATGTTATTGAAGCACGGTATTCGGATGCCTCGTAAAACAAAAATATAGCACTCAAACAGCCTTGAACTGGACATGTATGGAAGACTCTAGCAACAGCAAAGGCAGTGTGGAAGGATATTTTATTAGCACAGTTTGAGCTCCTTGGTACCAACTGAGCATCATTTAACTGGGACAGCCTACCTGAGTATTGCTGACCACTGCCGAGATAAAATAATGTGCCGTGTCACAGATATAAAAACTTTGACTTCATTGTACTCAATGGCTTCCACAATCACCAGATCCACCAATCAAACAGCCCCTTTGGGATATAGTGGAGCAGGACATTCGCATCATATGCAATGACATACTTGCTGCAACTGTGTAGTGCTGTCACATCAATACGGACAAAATCTGAGCAATGTTCACAGCACCTTGCTGAATCTTTGCCACAGAGAATTAAGGACTGAAGGGGAAAAAAAGGGTCCAACCCTGTCCTAGCAAAGTCTTTCATCTGATAAAAAAAAAGTTTTTTTCAATTGACTACACACGGAGCAAAAGCTTTTGCTATTACACTGTGAAAGCTCTACGACAGACCCGAACACATTTTCATGCTTTTCAGCATACGCTTTTATTTACGGCTGCTGCGGACAGCTGCAGCTTTTCAGCTCACAGCCGAGCACACACCAACAACGACCATGACGAGGCCCTTGTGCCGATGTTTTGACAAACCATCCTACTGGTTGAGGCGTGATCACGGATGCCACTCAGGTGCGTCCGCCTCCCCCGTAGCTGCACCGCAGACCACGCCCCGCCACATACGCCATAAAAGTAAATCCTTATTTTTAAGGTCTATATTAATAAATATAGACCACACTCCGTTTTGGATGTTTGTGTAATAGTTACGATAAAGTTTACTCTACTTTCCAAACCCAACAAACCTATCAGCTTATTCTTTGATGATTTCTACCAATTTATTACAGCAGCTATTGTTTTGTGAGTCTGTCCATGTGTGTGTATCATCAAGGCAAATGTGGCCTGGAAAAAATACTGCAGAGGGAAGTACCTCAAAGGCAGTTCTAGGTTTTTTGGCAGATGTTTATGGAGAAGGGCGACAAATTAAGGGGGAAAAAAACAAAACAACAATAACACAAAAGGTCTTAGAAAGCTTTTGGGAGAAGTGCTGCCAGAACAGTTTTAACACACCTTGGCAATGATTGCACAAATCTCCTGAACTTCTGCTAAAGGGATGGAACATCACTACTCAAACAGATATTTAAGTTTTGATGATGGTGCTGATATTGTTCCAGAGTCTCCTACAGGTATTCAGTTGGGTTACGCTATGCCAACTTTTACAAGCATACTATGTTATTCCCATTATTTTCATACTCAAGCCTTTAAGTAACTCCTTGTACCCTATAGACGAGTCGTTAAGACCACTCCCTGGATTAACAGAGCACTATCCACCCTTCCTACCACACCCTGTGTGGTAAGATTAGAACAGCTGTATAGGTGCTTCTGACTTAAGATAAATGGTGGCTGCTGCAAGGAGATAGCGAGAGAAAGCGATGTGTGTTTCAGCCTATTGTAATTAGGGAACGTAAGAGGACAGATGATTGCTGTATAGCTGAAGGTAAACAGAATCAAAACTTTACCTTTTAATAGGAATTGCCTTTAGACAGCTAAATAAAATGAAATTCAAATATAAAACTATGGAAGAAGAAAAAATGGAACGAGGCAAAACGTTATCGTAAGGGCAAAATGTGCCCCTCTATATAACAGTCCCTAAACCCCTCACTGCAGGGGTCAAGTGTTCAGGTTTTCCCCTAAATTGTCACTTACTTGTCTAAAGACAGAATTGGTCAAAATTTCAATATGCAGAGATATTGAGATTAAAATTAATTACGTTTGAAGATATTTGATGTCTGACCCATGACTACTGAGCACCAGTGGGTAAGACTAGATATTATTGATGGACAGTCTTTAATTTCTATGCTACCTCATTCCAAACGATCCCAAAAATGATTAACTTTTTGCGCATCATTATAAAAACATTTGTATGATCTGATATGACTTGCTGTTTCTTTTTTTGAAAACAAAATCAGGTGATACAGATGCTCTGTTGCACCTGAGCTGTCAAGACTTGTGATGAAAGGACGTTTTACAGGTAATACATAGTGCGGATAAGTGTGTTTGTTAGCTTCATAGTGCAACGGGGGTTGTGTTAGGTACGGATTTTTCCCCTCCTCGCTGTGTCCGGGGAGGAAGAGCCAGGACAGAGGAGCCCTTAGGCCAGGAGCCTGGGAGGACACAGGGAGGTCACTTCATCCACTGGTGTCACACTCTAATTCATCTGTCAGGGCCTGCACAGGAGCAACATGCTCTCACATGCACACACCGGTACACAAGTTCACACTGTTGCACGGGGACGTAACTTTCTCACACACACACACACGCACACAACAGGATGATAAGGCGACAGTAACTTACTTTAGCGGCTTTCAAAAGGATCTCTCTCTCCTGCTCATCCTTCCGCTGCTTCTCGATTCTCTCCAGCTGCTCAAAGAAGCGAAGCTGAGAGCGAACGTCTGCAGACTGCTCGTAGCACTCATCGTCCTGACAAGCAGATAGAGATAATTACTGTTTCAATGGTAATAGTTGAAGTCCCACTCAGCGGCTACTTCTAAGGCTTTAGCCACATACTTCAAAACTCTGGGTTCCCCTCAGTTCAGATGGAGAGATATTTCAAAATGAAAACAAGGTCAAAATGTCAGATGTAAGACACTTGAGACTTAAAAGATATCCAGTATCGCAATGTGCACATGTGATAAAATCTTTGCCAGCTTTCCAAAAACATTTGTCATTAACAGTGTAAACTTTGCTGGTTTTCTGTATTTTCTACATGTCTTCCTGCTTTCTATGTTTCCCTGTCTCTGTTTTCAAGTTTAATGTTAGTCTTCATGTTCTACTGTTAATGATTTTTTTACTTTATGATTTACATTTAATGTTAGTCTCCTCATGTGTCTGCTAGTGTACGTCTATATTCCCTGGGCAGCTCCCTAAATACTACATATTTAGGTATGTAGGTATTTGGACAGTATTCCAGTTTAATAAAATTTTCACATTAACCATTTAGGAATTACAGCAATTTTTATACATTTTTAAGCACTCAAAAGTAACTGGACATAGTAAAAGCATTTTAAATATATGAACTGTTTTCAATGCTTCGATGAAAATCCTCACCACCAAATGCTGGGTCTCTTCCCTTGGCATGCTCGTCTAGGCCTTTGCTGTAACCACCGTCAGTTGCTGTTTGCTTGTTTTTCTCTTGGCAGACAATTTTGTCTTCAGAAAATGAATTTAGACTCTCCACTGGGTTGAGATTAGGTAACTGACTTGGCCATTGAAGAATATCCCATCTGCTTTTGCAGTATACTCTGGGTTATTATCTATTCATACTGTAAACAGCTGGTCGATCAGTTTTGCAGCATTTTGTAGAGCCTCAGCCTCGTGCACTTGAATCCTACTAGCAGCCATACATGCCAAAGCCATAACACTGACTCCACTCTGTTTGACAGAGAATATTGTATGCTTGGGATCATATTTCTCCATACTTTTTACTTCCCATCATTCTGGTACACGTTAGTCTAGGTTTCATCTGGTTTTGACTTGGTTAGATTTGATTTTAGATTTGAAGTTACTGAGCTGGCCAGTGCATTCACTCTTTCTGAGAAGATACCAGGTTGGTTATTTGGTCACTCCTAAGGTTTTTGACATCTCTCTTCACTCACATTGACATTTATTTGGACCCTTATTTTAAGAGTTCTATTGAAAATATACCTTCTGCAAGTTCAACACTTGGAATCAACTCCAGATGTTTTATCTGCTTAAGCTGTCATGGAATACTGAGGCCGTGGACTGTTGTTACGGTTGTCACACCTTTTTTTAATATGTCGCATCATTACTTATTACCTTAAAAACACTGATTATGATTTAATGTTGTTAAAAGAACACCTAATTTTCAAATACTTAGGATAATTATCCAGCTCAGTACTGTAACTGTAACTGTAGTTCCAGATTAGTTAAATCTTCTTAAGCTCTTTTATGAAAAAATTGCAGTAGATTGCCGTGACCATACAAATCTATTTAAAAGCAATTATTTGTTAACAGGCAGCCCTGTGCGTTACCATACTTCTTTCAGCATTCTTTGGTTAAACAACGAAAAGAAACTTTAAGACACAACTCAACTGGAGCACCACCAGTCTGAACACATCAACAAACTTTTTCTATTTACAGGCATTGCTTCTCTTTACATTTGTCACATCACTTCCCACTTGGGAGATGGAAAGGCAAGAGTAAAAACAACTTTTTTAGTCCATCAAAAGTTAATAGGATAATTGCTTATTTCTCATGTTTCTGTATGACTGCATGTCTCTTATGCATCTCTGTTCTTGCTTGCACTTGATTTCTATATCACTCTCTTCTGTGTGTGTTTCCGCGAGTGGATGAGAGACGCCGAGTGGCACAGAGCACAAAGACACATCAGAGGAGACTCATCACCAGCCCCCTTCCCCTCTCCCGCCCCCCTTTTCCTTCCCTCTCTCTCATCCAGCTTCCCTCCTCTTTGTTGCAGCGCTGAGCCTGCACTCTTGCCGTAGCTCCCGCTGCCGCTCCTGCCGAAGCCCGGCTGCACTTTAAGGCCGCTTTGTCTTTCGGTCTTTTCTTTCTCTCTCTTTTTTTTTTTCCGCTGATGTCAACAGAGCTGGGCTCACAGTGCTTCATGCCTCCTTCACACACACCTCATTTACAAAACCACAAAAAAGGCAACGAACGAACAGAAAGAAGAATCACAA
>VUQR01001022.1:13181-27048 GCA_015108515.1 Hemichromis elongatus
TTAAGTGCAAGAAAAAAAAAAAAAAAAGGCAAGTGATTATTAATGCAATGTGAAAGGTGTGCACAGGGAAAGAGGACAAAAAGGCACGAAGAAGAAAGAATGGAGCCAAAAGCATTAGGTTGCTAAAAGTGGGTAAGAAAGTGTAACGCTAACTAAAGTTTTAGAAACGAAAAGTGGCATCAGCCAGCCCTCTGTCATAAGGAGTTGACAGTGGCACTTAAACTATCGGTTTTATTATGATCTAAAAGACAGGCTAGCTTCATGGCATAAACTGAATTTTTACCCTGTTTTGTTTTTTTAGATGCCATCATAAAACAGTGGGGAAAAAGAAAATGAGGCGATGTGTTGGTTTTCCATTGTTAGACGACCACGAGAGAATCCAATAGCTGGCTTAAGAGTTGAAAAATCAGGTCTTTGGTGTCTGTCTAAATCTTGTCCTAGTTAAGTTAACCTCTGATCCATATACACTGAAGAGAGTATCTCATTACGCTGAGTCTTTGGGGGAAGAAGCGAGGAAAGGCCGTCAGTGTTTTTGATCCACTGGACCAAATACCCGTCAGCCTCTAACAAGTCGAGTCCTACTTTTAAAATGTTTGTTGCTCCACTGATAACCTCCACAACGCCCCCCCGGAAAAAAAATGGGGTTAAGTGACAATAAACAGCAGTTATTTCAGCAACTTAAGCCATATTTCTAAATCATGTACATTTGTGTGTAAATTCTTCATAGATTAAAGAATTTACCAGATTAACTAAGTTAGTTTAAAGGCAAGTAATACAAATTATACCCATCTTAAACAGCATTGGTTTGTAATATCACTATGGCAATTCACACAAATCACATTTTTGGCCAATCTTGCACAAGTAACTTAAAGTGGTAGAAGCTGAACACATGAATCTTAAGAAAACAAATATATGAATAATTCATATTTGCTTTTCCTCCAGAGCCAGGCAAGAGCTATTTACACGAATGCCTGGCCCACTATAAAATCTGACAGCACTTCCTGAAATGGTAAGCAGCTCCTGTCGCACCAGTTTCTGAATGAAACCTCTTAATATTGAGGAAACAAATTACTATCAACACTGAGGAGGAACGACCACTTAAAACAACATTTGCTAAGCTGATCTAATCAAAAGGGATAGAGATGATGTCGAATAATTTGTTAAGTGTACAGCTTGGTGGTTTGGCAAGCCACTGGAGTGACTCTGACTTCAAGATAGGCCAGGACACACTGGCTCTGAGTCATAGATAATGCAGTCAGGTAAAATCCAGCAAAGCACACGAGGGCTTCTTTGAGACTAAATCTTTTTTCATCCTTCTTGAACACAAGACCACACTAAAACTAAAAGTAGTCACTATAATCATGAGTTTAATGGGTTGCACCAAAAACAAGCTGCTATACAGTTGAATTCAATTATTTGCAGTGCAGGACACACACAGTAATTTGGGCACAAGTACATTTTGATGTGAGCCTTTCCAATCCTTCTTCTCAGCGTTATATTCTGGTGCCAAAAGCAGGTTATTCCACAACACTTTAAAGTGATTATCACCGTGCCCATCAAGATTACAGCGAGTGGCTTGAATAAATAAAGTGTCGGCATGTTAGGAGACTTTTTCAATTCAATTCAATTTTATTTATATAGCGCCATATCACAACAACAGTTGCCTCAAGGCGCTTTATATTGTACAATAGTACATACAGAGTGTATAGAATTTGTGTGTGTAGAATTTCTTTATTGATTTACAGAACATAATCACAGTTACTATTTCGATGTCTCAGTATCTAACCGTTGCTGCATGCTCTCATTTGCTGTGCTTTGTCATTTAGCTGTTTGTCTCTCCCAGGAAACTGCATTAAGAAATACTAAAATACCCCCCCCCCACACACACACACACACACACACACACATCTGTTCCAAGCATATTATGGAATGTATTAGAACAGCTTGATCACTGTCAGAGACACAGACTGCAACACTTCAGCATCCGATGTGACTTTAAACCCATACATTCATTATGATCAAGAGATTATTTGACAACGCTGCGAGGCCGTGATCCAAAGATACTTACACCTGCATGGATTATGCGCTTAATCTACAACCATCTGCTCAGAAAACCAGCGAGGAGGGCAGAAAAGTCAAACTGATCTGGCACAGGCCTTTACTGAAGATGGCCTGTTATTTGGAAATCATTGTTTTTGTCAGTGTTGTGGTATAAAAAAAAAAAAAAGGGGGCAGCGTGTGGGGCAGTGATAGCTTGAAAAAGATAAAGGGATTTTACAACAAAACATAAAGTTTTTGTTTTAAATCCACTTTATCTTTTCGTTTCATTGACCCTAGATGTAGGAATATTTTGTGTGTGCGAGCGGGGCAAAGGCAGAATGTTTGTAAGAAACAGACTAATGCAAAGAGCAAAAAGAGATTTTCAGCTCATGTGGGAGCGCAGAGGCTGGTCTAATGCTGTCCTAGGGCAAACGTTTCCTCTCTTATCATTTAGCCGTTTTTCCGAAGTGGCGTTAGGTGGGTGATATGAGAGGATTATGCTCCGGTCCTGCCTGACGAGTCTTTAATTAACAGGCTTAAAGTGAATGTTCTGCTCCTTATAATTGGATCAGAGGGAGAGATGTGCTATCAGTTAACTGGCTTCCTCACAAATATACTTATCAGATTTTGCCTCTAGGTAGATGATTTTGAAGGGAGAGAATTTCTACCAGGCATGGTAGGGAGTAGGTGTTAGTTGTGGTGTTTTCCAAGAAACTTTTCCTGGCACTTAAACACGCCTAAATCCTCATAATGACTGTTATTTTGTGGAAACAGAAGTTTAACCATAAAGAATTTCACGGCAGGTTATGTTTCCACACATATAGTTTTGGCACTTTTTGGGGCTTGAGAATGGGAGTATCACTTCAAGTTAATGTACCGCAACTATTGTGGTTCTTCAGGGATCTGTACATCGAGCCTGGCCAGAGAACCTTATCTCACCCACCTGCTTTTTTTTTCTTTTTTTTTTAAATTTCAATTAAGGGAAAAACACAATGGAATACAAGGTCTAAAATCTGGCATCATTTCAAATGTGATACTATACAAATTTGCAACAACGGCTTATTGTCTGTGCTGTTGAGGTTAGTGTGGTTTTATCACAAAGCTGCTTAGCTCAATGTGTTTCTGAGTTAATGCTTGATCTACCGAGGAGATGGCAGGTGAAGTAATTCCATGCAACACGAGTGTAACCATCACCCCACCCCCATCCTACTACCCCCACTTTTTTGGTCAAAGAGTGCACAGCTTTGCTCCTTTAGCCTACTACATACATTTAACACTTTCAGCAGTGGAAACTGGGTAAAAGGCAAACTGTAGTGTCCAAGGGGGGGGGATCCTTGAGAGACAGATTAATTTAAGAATTTAAAACCTGCCACTATCAGAGAAAATTTAATAGGAAGGGCTGACAGAGATCAGCTGAGTTAAGTATAAACTCTTTTATTCATACGTACGGAATTCTCTCCAATGCAACAGAGTCACGCAGGTGTAAATCAGCGATGCACGCAATATGAAACTACAGCAAGAGCACGGTTTGCCAATAGTGCCCGACTTAGAGCGGCTGTATCAACATTTACAGGCTCGTATTGCCTCTTTATCCATATGGATATAGGTAGGAGTGATAGGAGGAACATCTGGTGTGTGGGTGTTTTGATGAGTGACAACACATGTACGCACTCCTTCCCTGCCCTGCTGTGCACATTGCCGAATTACTGTATTTTTCAAGGCTTTGCAACTCTGTGCAGCCAGAAGTTGAGTCAGTCCGAAAAAAACAAAAACAAAACAAGCAAAAAATAAAACTGCATGCTAAACATAAAGGCAGTGAGGAGGGAAATGCACACGATGCTGGAGGCTATAAGAAAACTGTGTCAGCTCTTTGTCTCACCTGAACGGTTTGAACGTTACTAGACATCTTCTGACCATTATTTTAGCGTCGGTGCTGCCAGCAATCATTTTCCAAAACCAGCGAGTCCTGACATCGTTGTTAACCTCCCGACCTGGAACTTGAGGTGACCGACCATTTTTAAGTGCGTCCCATCCAGCGGTTCACGGCGACAGTCAACACGCCTTTTCTACAGACAGAAAAATAAACAGCGAAGCTTCTTCACCTATCCGGAAGAAAAGTCTAAAGTTTCATTCAGCGAGCTTCTTTATCCGGGAGTGAAAATGTCATTAAAGCGTTTTATTCCGTCTCCAGGCGAACACGGTGAAGCAGGAGGAGAAGTCGCCGCGGGTTGTGTCGAGGCTCTTGAGTCCTTCACCCAAAAAACTAAACAAAAAAAAAAATGACGTTGTGCTAAAACATGTGAGGGGAGATGTTTGTTTGTCGGTCGGAATATTCGCTCCCTGTCTTGGTTTTAAAAGAGGAGACAGAGCTTCGTAAACGATTTAACTTCACAGCGCACCCAGAGCGAGTGTGGCCAACCAGCCAGCCGGTCTTAGCGTTCAGTTCTCATGAGGCGAGCTGGCTCAGGTGAAGTGCTGAACGTCCGGCTAATCTTTTCAAAATAATAGCCCCGTCGACGAGCAACCGTTTGTAACGGTGAGAACAGACACAAGAAGAAGAAGAAAATCCAAGCGCGAATGTCAAACATGCAAATTGCAAATTACTTACACACAGTACTTTTCAAGCAGACACTAATGTTGCCTAATTATATTCTGAAAGGGTCTACAAACATAAAGAAACTATAAACTAGAAATTTAAATATAGGTAAATATAAAAGAAAAGAAGAATTTATTTGCCAGACTTTGGTTAGATTACCCAAAAACTAGGCGTTTTTTTTTCTTCTCTTAAATTTTCGCTCCTTTAGCACACCTTGTGCATTTGACTGTACCACATACGCAGGAGAATGTGGGCTGTGTTCTAGATGAAGTTATATTTTTTCTAACAATCTCAGTAGCCAATTTTCCCTTGAGCATATAAGACGAAAAGTTCTTTAAAAAACAAACAAACGCATTTCTTTTATTTGGGAGGTTATTAATTTTATTTCCTGTATCATCGTAGCTACCGGTGACTGACTTGATGTTGGTCCCTCGACACTGTAGTGATGGACAGGTCTGGATGGTCGAGACCCTCCGCGTTGCACTCAACTCTGCATGGCGCAATCCCACAGCTCTCCCACGAGGAGCACTTAAACGTGCTTCACTGTCTTTTTTCTTCAGTTTGTTAAAAGTATTTTCAGTTAACTGTTGCACACCTTCCTCCCACGCAGCTAGTCAAAGCCCCAGTTGTGACTTAGTCCCACAGGTGGATTTGAAAGGGTCATCAGTATTTCTTTACCCAGGGATAAAAATGAGCGACAGCAGCTGTTTTGACACAACACGATTTAATGCCCGTGATTACAGCTGGTTATAATAATAATGTAGGCTGGGTTACATTTATTTAAGCACACTTTTTGCACATTAAGCTTTTGATTGTGCATTTGGGGATTTGCTCTCGTATTAGTTTCAGCACCACGGAGAGCGCTGAATGTGCTCAGGATGCATCGGTGGCATCCAGCGGCAGGTAGCGGTACTGCAGCAGGAGCAGAAGCAGCATCAGTAGCACCAGGAGGTAGTAATCTAATGTTATGCTTTACATTACCCATTACCACATTTACACGAAGTACTGTGATTCAGTACAATAACAATTGAAATAACACCCCCACCCCTGATGTGGTAAAGCAGGTAACACCCACTCAACACACACCTTATGGCAGTGTGCAGAATTAGCTTCAACAAATAGGGGGGGGACACTGGCTATCTTCAGGCTACTTTATTTGTTCACCTCAATGGTTTGCAGTCAGCTCTAGCAACATGCACAAAGTATGCAGCCTTTGTGGCCAGTGAAGCAGAAACAGAGTCAGAAGGTGGGGTGCGGTGGAGGGATCTGCAGGGGACCAGTCTGAAGATGACAGTGAAATCTCAAACTCCCTTCATGGATCACTTGCGCCTGTACATAAGGATTTGAGTGACAGCTCAATGCCCACACAGGCTGTCCCTCTCTGCGGGTTGTGGGAATAGTGCTGCTCTATCAACAGGCATCCACTGGGCAAACAAGGAATTCTTGAACCTTTTGTTTGTGTGTCTGTGGGTGTCGATACATTCATTTTATTACACACACACACACACACACACACACACACACACACACACGTTGTGTATTCATAACTTGTGGGGAAATCTCATTGACATAATGCTTTCCCTAGCCTCTTATCTTACCATCAAAAATGAATGCCTAACCCTGACCCTGACACTAAAACCACATTTTGAGTCTCAAAAATGCCTTCAAACTATTGGGGACTGGGATTTTGGACCCCACGAGGTCCCCACGAAGATGTTAATACACACACACACACACACACACACACACACGCACACACACACGCACACACACACGGACACACACACACACAACCAAGTTGCAGATATCAATCTGTCAGGCTGCCACATTGTCTGCAATGACAGCAACCTTTGACATTTACATGCATCGGGGACAGGATTTTTTTGGGATGGGAAGGAAAGGGATGAGAAAGAAGAAAAGCAGTCAGCTGTGAAGTAAGTGAGGCATTACTCAGCAGCCACGGCCCAATTTAATGTCTGATGCTTGGACATTAATGAGGCAGGTAGCATGAAATAATTGGAATTTGGACAATAAAATGTGCTAACTGTGGAGTAAAACTATTTTCCTTTGGTGCGTATTTGGAATTGACATGCAGTCTGGAGGCTCAGGAAAATGGCTGGTTGGTCCACAGGCAAGAAGTTGAGGTCATTCTTTTCTCTTAACAATGTTCTTGTCAAATGATAATGAGTGTGCTACTCTACAGTGAAAATGTCTTTAGGCATGCACATTGCAGAACAACACATTACTGCTAACAGTTCACTTACTACAGTCAGCAGTCAGCTTCAATTAATCCCCCATTTTTTCAAGCACAAGTACAGAATTTATGTGCCCGTGGACCAGCAGACGGTTAGGTTTTAATGGCCAGAAGCACTGATGTAGCAGTAGGTGAGGTCGAGCTCACATAAATCATGGATAACCAAATTAACTCCTCTCAGATCTCTCAGACGCACACTGAATGTTGAATGAACAGTGAAATGCAGCAGTCATGTCTTTAAAAGCAGAATAATGTGAGATGCTTTTAATGGAAATATCACTCAGTCACATATTTCATGCTTTACTCTGAATCTATTCATATGAATTGACGTCAGATTGTTGTATTCATTATTTCCATTTATTTATTCTGTGAATCGCTTTAATGTGCACTTCCAGCAGGGAAACAAAATGAATAAAATATAAGATGTAATATGCATTTTGAAAAAGGAGCAGCTTTTCATTAAAACAATAATTCAAGCTCAAAGGAAGATGAGCAGCCCTCGAATCACCTCCTTTGTAGACAAAACAAACAAAGCAAAAAGGTTTAACTCACTTTCTGCACATAGGACAACGTCTTTCTCCTCATTTTAGCATCAAACTCTGTGACCAGATTTTAAGATGATATTAATCAGATTCACTAAAATCTAAAGTGAATTAGAGAAGATGTTAACAGGCGCAGTAGTTGTATATTGTTGCTTTAAGCTGCGTGTAGGAGCTTTTCCTCTGAATTTATTAAATATTTGCATCTTAATAGTTTTCCACACGATCGACATGTACATTCCTAAATACAGAGCTGTGAATGTTTATGAATGTGGTACATCCATATTAACTTAATGATAACTCTGTTGAAGTTAACACAAATAGTGTTGGCTGTTGAGTCTTGAGCTCCCTCACAGCTGTTGGACACGGTGTAGTGGTTTATATTTGCTTGGCAAGTGAATGGTTACTTGATTAATTCCAACCAAAGACACAACCATGGGTTGCATCAGGAATCAGGAAAGGCGTTTAGTGAAAAATTCAGACAGGATTTAACTTCTTTTAGTCACAAATGTTTGCACTCTATTGGATAATGAACATTTTTACGTGATAAAAAACTAATTTAGTGAATGCAGTGTTGCTACCTTAACTTTCGGTAAAGTGAAAGAGCAAACATACAAAAATGAAGATAGGAAGATAAGAGGGCACATATTCACATCTGTGGTTAACAGAGAAGTCATTCTAACAAAAGAGGAGAAAACAGGTCATATTGCTGAGGTTGGCCTCATTTTATAATACGCATACAGTTACACATGCAGCAGCTATAACCTTGATCACACCTGGCAAAACTTATAAATTGGGGCAAAGGTTTCTTTACAGCTGGGACAGAGCAGAATTATAACTAAGGAAATGTTGTGGTGATTGAATAAATAATGAATCCTTGTTAAATCCACTGAAACTACAAACATTGATTTTGTTTGAAGGAAAATGCCCACAGGCAATTAGAATAACACATTAAGTGATGTAAATATGATCATTATGATCATTATGGAGGGACACGCTGACCACAAGTTGAGGTTTTTCTTTTCATTTTTCCATGGTTGTTTATCTGATCCAATTAGATGTTAACTCAGGTGAGAGTCAGGCACATCCCATTGTGCCCCGTGGTCTTGTAATCATGAAGGGCCAACTGTGCAACCTGGTTTCAAAAACTGCTGCTGCCTCGATCTTGTGAAGATATCATTACTGAGACTGTTTCCGACAGAAATCTAAGAGACATGCATTTTTCAGAGTAAGCGTGGGTCATGCCAGAAAAGCCCACTATCACTAAAATTACCACACTTTCCAGGAAAATCCCTCACTTTCTTTAGTTCACAGACTGATGGGTTTGATTTGCATTGGCCAAATTATTTTTGCTGCTAGAGGCTTTCCAGCCATCCGGGCAGCATTTCCACAAGTAGTATCTTTTTTGCCAGTAAAATGTCTTAAACAGTCATCTTGTGACAAACTTAATTATTGGACTTTGTCTCTGTGAACTTTCAAATACAAGTAGAGCTGTTTAAAAAATCCAGATATTTACTTTCTCCAATGAAACGTTAACAGAGTTCTTATCAGCCATAAGCCGGAGACACATGTTTAGAACCAGCAAGATTCTTGGTTGCAGCTAGTCCTAATTTGACAACACTGATATGAAGCATCCACAATGGCACTGTGTGAATTTATGCACTCTGTGCCCAAAGTGATGCAAGATGATATTCTTTAATATTAATTGATCATGGTACAGAGACCTTTGTCTAAATAAATGTTTTTATTTGTTACATGATATGTTAGGATCAGGTTGCTTATAAAATTATTTCAAGTCCAACATGTTTCCAGCTGTGCTTTGATGTTAGTGTCTAGCACTGCTTATTTAGGCACTTTTGGAGGTTTTGGCCTTTTGTCTGAGTCTTATTATCACTTTGCTTGTCACTTGTACTCTGTGTCTGTTCTGTGTGTTTGTGCGTGTGTGCGCGCTTTGGGTTCAGCAGAATTAGGTGGACGATGAACATGTCTGGCGGCGCCCCAGGGGAGGAGCTCACAGATGAGGAGAAGGAGATCATCAACAGTGTTCTAGCTCGTGCAGCTATGATGGAGGCCATGGAGCAAAAGAGGATTGAGTGAGATGGAAAACTGTTGTCTGTGTTGCACTGAATCACATCACCAACCATGCACAGATGCTCACTGAACTGAACTTTTTGGTGTCAAACCTGTGCCAAGTTTGTGTCCCTGTTCAGATACTTATTTGTATGCGCTCTCAGGCGTCTTTCCAGTCATCTGGATAATATCAAGAAGACAGCGTGTGGTGATGGAGAGTTGCGCTGTCTGCTGTGTGGTGCGTCGTTTGGACCACAGGGGGTCACAGCTGTCCTCTGTGTGCAGTGCAAAAAAGTAGGTGGATTTTATTACTTTTATGTTAACAGAGGTTGTAGGGACTGTGCCTGGACCCGTCTTTTCTTTACCCCTGAGAAAGTAACATTTATCAAATACTGTACTGAAGCACAAATTTCAGTTTTTTTACATTATGTTTTACTTCATCCTCATCCAAATGGCATTTCATAAATTTATGTGACATTTTTAGTAACCAGTGCAATGTCTTGATTCACTTAAGAGTTGAAGAGTCTAAGTGGTGATTACTGTAAGTCACTATGACCCATAAAGCCACAAAAGGGCGACATCAGTTTGGAAAAAAAAGAAGAAGAAGAATCTGATATTAAGTTCTAGTTAATTTTATCATGTATGCTAAAATACAATCTGATATTAAACATTAATTAAATGACTGATATCCAACCATTTGGACATCTACCACATTATAAAAAAAATTAATGATATCTTCACATGCATCTGACAGGACCCCTGTCAGATGCATGTAAGTTGTAAGTTAGATATTCTATTAAATGGAATTCCTGGTTCGTGTGTTCTATACTAATTTTCTTATTTCATACACTATATAATACACTATATAATATATATATGGGCAACCATTGGTGCCTTTTTATCATTAATGATATACAGTACAAGATATCAAATTGCCTTTAGGTGTTGTTCTTATTTGTGTGCAGCTCACACACAGAGGAGCTAGCACAGCCATCTTGCACTTATGTACTGTATGTCATGTGTCTTGTGTAACAACTGGAGACCAGTGTGTATACTTTATATTTGAGTATATTGAAGTTTACTTGGAGATGATGAAGAAGCCAGTCCCAAAAACACACAGTATGCACAGCTAACTTGCTAAAAGCCATGATTCAAGCTATCGTTGTAGATAGCAATGTTACACATATTTGCTTTATGGTTTTAAATAATTTAACTGACAGTTAAAATCAACACTGTTTGACATTGTCGATATTTTAGTATCATGGATAATATTTAGAGTTGAAATTATTTGGCAAGCTAAATCCCTTCATTATCTGCTACATACTTCTAGTCAGCCAAATTTTTGTTTTCTTACAACTTTTGCGTTGGTTGCTCCTCCCATGTCCATTTCAAACCTCACGTTTAGTGCAATGTAGTGTGGGTAATTTTCCTTAGTCAAAAGAGGCATGTTGCTTTGTTTGCTTTTCTGTCACTTTACTTTGTCATATAAGAAATAAACAGACATTAAGTGTCACTTGTACATCTGAGCCTGCACTCACATGTTTTGTTTGTTAACACTTATAAGCAGTAGAAAACCAGTTAGATTTTTTTAAAAACAGTACTGCAACCTAAATGTTGGACCACGCCTATGGGCTAAAGAGGCCAAACAAACTGGAAGATAATGAATAACATAAACAGGCATGTGGTGCCCCAATACAAAAATGTTGGCAGAAATACAAACGTACAGGACTTACAAAAGCAGAAGAGAAATTTGTCAAAGTGATGTGAATGATAAAATATTACACTACGACAGGTCTTCAGTGCATTTCAACACATTTTTAACTAGAAATCACACCAAAAAACATAAAAGCTGCTTTGCCCTGGTGGCGTCAGTGTCCTCTTTATGCCAGTTTACTGTTGCTGCAGCTGCACAAGCTTCTAATACAGCATCATAAACTTAAGCTTGGTTGCAATGACTGCTGATCAGCCCATTCAACTCTCTCTTTACTAAAACATATGAACTAATTTTATTTGTGTCTATAAAAGTGTGTCAGTAGAATTTAGCTGAGGGAGCAGAGTGACCTTTTTGGACAGCCCAGTCCCTCAAGCCCCACCCATATTGCCAACACTGCAGGGAGCCCTCATGCACTTGATGATTTGACAGTGGGACAGCCCTGAATCCCCCAGGGTTTAGTGGAAACATGACTCAATGTCTGCAAATTTGTGACTGTGGACATTGGGCCTAAGAGTTCAAAAGAGGACCCAAATGCAGCACAAAGTGAATTTAACAAACTCACAAAGGATGTGAGCAAAATGTGCTGCACAATACTGACAGCATACTAAATCTTCTGAAAAAGACAGAGCTGGAAACATGGAATTGCAAGTATATTCTCTGAATGTGGGAAAGTCATGTCTTCACACTCAAGGCTGAGTAGAAAATGAGATATAGGTGGAAACAATTACAGACTCACAGGAGGGGATTGGACAAAGACAGAAAGGAAAACCACAAAATACACATAAGGAAAAGCATTTATCAAAGTAAAACAGTTGTGCCTAAAGCAGAAATGAAAAAGCACGATTAATCAAATAAACATAAAGTAAAAATCAAAAATCCAAGTGCTGTGACACGACTCGGTTGGAAAGCTTACAAACTGATGCAACAGTGGACAAAATCTAATAATGTCAAAAAGAATCAGATCTCACAGGGGAGATTATTTTATTACTGTCTGTACATGTTTCCTATGTTCTCTTACAGCTGTCGCATTTGCTGTTTACTCTGTTTCCTTTCCTTGTTTTGCTGTGCAGCTCTTAAAGATTTCCTTTTGTTGATAAGCAACCACTGGGACATGTGCAAACACATCCGGACATACACGTTGCATACAGGGTCTTTACATCACATTTTTTTTCTTGTTGCATTCATTATCTAACTAATGTTACGTCCCTTATGTTATGTCCCTTAATGTTACGTTATCTTACCTGAATTGTAAAAATATATGTTCTGTGTGCACCGGCCATTAAGGACTAAAACTATATGACACTGCAACTCTGTGCACGAGTATGTCTTAATGTGTATTTTTCCTTTCCTGCAGCATATGTGTACCAAGTGTGGAATTTCAAGCAACAGTAGGACATGCCCCATGTGGCTGTGCCAGATCTGCAATGAACAGCTAGAGGTGAAGGAAAATGATGATGATGAAGAGCAGATTCACCAACCACATTATGCTACTTTGCCATTAGTCTGTCATGATAATACTGTTACACATTGGGGTTACTGTGTTCGCTGAGGTCGCTGCCCTGGGGAGCCCAAACTCTTTAAACAAATGCTCTTTCCTGTCATTCATACAGAATAAGTACTCAGTAATACTGCAGATACACAGTGGTCATGTTTTTGCATCAAATAAAAGAATTCAAATAAATAAATAACTTGGAGTTAAAATTTTGGCCACTAGAAACTGACTTTAGCTATGCTTAAAAACACTGTAGGTCTATCTGCCAAAGCACTCGCCCTGTAACGCATGTTACACATGTTTGAATCATGTGAGCCATTTCCTTTTTTGCAAAGTATTCCAGTGATGCAAATTTTTGTGTTACTGCAGGTACAGAAGCGTTCAGGAGCTTGGTTCTTTAAAGGAAGAGAGCAGCTGGGACTGCCTGCCCCCCTTCCTCTTTCCAGACCTCAACAGTCGAGCACAGAAAACTGCTCTACTCCACCAGGCTACAGTGGATCACATCTGGGATATGGTATCTTTTTGAAAGTGAATGTTTTTCACAATGGTGCATTGGGTTTTTAAGATATGCCTCTTAAGAACTGATAAAGACTATAAAAGCTAAATACGAGTTGTCTTCTGGTCTTATGCCAGAGATATGCTTATTTTATTTCATCTTTCATTTAAAAGTTGAATTCGCGTATAAACATTTTGGGATGCTTCATCTTGTTTTTGAAGGTGTTGTCAGACACAAAAACTGGAAAAGATGCAATGCTTCACAAATTGCCACCTTATTGTGATAGAGATTTGTGTGCCTTAGTGATCCCTAATGATACTGGAGGAATCTGTCTCTGTTTGGGTTTCTCAAAACAACCTGATTCTAGGTGAGGGCCAAACTAAGTACAATTCACAAGACATCAGTGGCATCATCGGCGTAACTTTGTGATGAACATTGGGGGTGGGGGGTCAAGATCTCTGTCTAAATAAATAAATCAGAATCAGAATACTTTATTGATCCCTAGGGGAAATTAATAAATCTGGGTAAATTCCCAGATGATTAAACTTGCAATTTTTTTTTATTATAACTGAAATTATTAAAGAAAATCAACAGCCTATTTATGCAAGATAATTAATATTTTTAATGGGGGGGGGGGGGGGTTTTTTGGTGGGGGGGGATTATTAG
>VUQR01001022.1:29131-44777 GCA_015108515.1 Hemichromis elongatus
GAAGTTCAAGTATATATATTATATCTATCTATCTATCTATCTATCTATCTATCTATCTATCTATCTATCTATCTATCTATCTATCTATCTATCTATCTATCTATCTATCTATCTATCTATCTATCTATCTATCTATATGAATAAAGCAATAAAGCATTGTGTTTCTTGTTTTTTTCAGGGTTTAAAAGCAATGGACTCAAATGGACTTGCAGACCCATATGTTAAGCTGCACCTGTTACCTGGAGCCAGTAAGGTATTTACATGCTTACATATTTATTTTACTCATTTAAGATGTAAGATTTGAAAAACAACAAGCTAATCTTTATATTCAAATAAATATGGCAGAATTGGTGAAAAGTAATTATTTGATTCCCTGCTGAATTTGTAAGTTTGACAGAGTTCAAACTCTACAAGCAGCCATAATTCTGGCTCCCACAGGTTTGCTGTATACCTGTGTATACCAAACAATCACTTAATCATTTTTAGATATTCCTGATCTCAACTTTTTATGTATATAAAGCACACATATCCACAAAATCAGTTTCTTTCATTCTAACCTGCCCACTACCATAGCCAAAGAACAACGGGCTGACAAAGGAAATCAGTGACCAGACTGTAGACCTGCACTAAGGCTAGAATGGGTCACAAGACCATCAGCAAGAAGCTTGGTGACAAGGTGACTGTCAACTGTTGATGCAATTATTTGCAAATGGAACACTATGAAATGACCATCAATCATGATAAACATGATCATGACCAAGGTGGTGAATCAGCCCAAAGCTACACGGGAGGACCTTGTTAACAATCTGAAGACATTTGACACCACAGTCACCAAGAACACCATTGGTAACACACTACATTGTAATTGAAATATTGCAGTGCCCACAAGACACATGGATTACCTGTCCATTGGGTACCATAAAACTTTGGACGACAACCTCCTTCCCTCCAAAATACAGACAATGGGTCATGGATGGATTTTATAGCATAGCAATGACCCAAAACATATCACAACAAAGGAGTTTCTAAAGGAGAAACACATTAATATTATGGAGTGACCACCAGACATCAATCATATAAAAATTTTATGGAGAGAGCTGAAGCTTCAAATTGCAATTGGATTTTTCCTCTCCATTAAAATTAAGCTACGATGGAAATGTAAGACTGTTCATTTCTTTATCATTTAGAAAATGTATAAATTCAGCAGAGGATTGATTAACTGTTTTACCATCTGTACTATTTTAACAGAGATGGACATTAGGATAAAATTGGAGGATGGGAGGTACACAATGTGACCCAATAAATGCAGTGTTATACTCTTAGTTTACATTAGATTAAATGGTCTACTTTGTATCCTAGAAAGCTCCTAATGATAATCCTATTTGAGAGGATGGCTTTTTGGTCAATTTATTTGATTTGAAATGCTCTCATATTATATAAATTCCTGAATTTCTTGTCTTTAGTCTAACAAGCTTCGTACCAAGACACTTAAAAACACTCTGAATCCTGTTTGGAACGAAACCCTAGTCTACCATGGCATCACAGATGAAGAAATGTCACGCAAAACCCTCCGGTATGAACAACCTTCACATACTTATTTACACACACTAATTTGCTACTTACATTAAAATAAAGGTTTTCATGGAGTGCATTGTTTGATGTTTGCAGGCTTTCAGTGAGTGACGAGGACAAGTTTGGGCACAACGAATTCATAGGAGAGACACGAGTGGCCCTCAAGAAACTCAAATTTAATGAGAAGAAGAACTTCAGTGTTTGTTTGGAGAGAGTGATCCCAGTAAGTCTGAGGGCGAAATCAACAATACAATGATGCTGACATGCCTGACATGCGAGCTAAAAGCTAAGGGTTTAACCTGCTCTAAATGTTTTCTTCATAAGGCACAAAGTTAGCTATTGTTTTTCTGTAAGTTTAACTCAGCACTGGCAGATGAACGCACAGAACAGCTCAGATACATGAGATACAAAAATGAGTACAGATACAAGAGATGTCAGTGTTTTAAACTGTGAGTGACGAGTCATGAAGGTTACAAATTGTTTTGTATTTTGGTGCAAACAGCATATTAGAGGATGACAAGGCAGTTCAGAACATCTTATCTTGTCCTTTCCTTGGACATTTGAGTGAGGCATTGGTAACTTGCTGCTTCGAAAGGCATAAAGTACTTTTGCAATGGAGTGTAATCTTTACATTCTCTGCTCTGTGTAGGTACGTGGTCAGTCTGGGCCATAAGATTAGTCATTACAACGTCAGTGGTTACCTCAGGGACTCAGCTCTGGCTATAGGTGCAGAAGTCCCATTTGCTTCAGTTAAAGTTGCTTAAGGGGCAACAAATCAAAAGAAATCTAATTTGAGAGGGAAACAAGTTAAAACAACTTGTTTCAGATAGTGAATCAACTAAGAGTTTGCACCAAGGCTCAGTATTAAAACATATGAGAGTCTCTTTAAACCACAAATCATCCAAAGCTTATTTGGTGTCCAAGAATGCATCTAATATATATGTTCCCTTTTGAAAAACACAAAAATTGAACTTTCAGGATGTACAATTTTGTGATAGATCTGTCTGCTGATCCTCTAGTGGGATTATTGCCTCCAGAGCAGCTGTTTTAAAACAGGCATTATTTATAGTGTTCATATGTTGAAGTTTAATTCATTGAAAACTGGACAACTTCAGGTGGATCTAAAGGGTAATGTTTTAATCACAAATGGCTACATACCAGCAGAGGTACGATTTATTATTTTGTCCTTTATGCATAGCTTGGTGTGTTACTATATTACTCAGTGGCAATCACACTGAAAGCACCTACATTTAAAGGTTACGGGGTAGCCCAATACGTTTTCCATATAGTTTGCAGGCCATACATTGTAGAAGTGAAAATCTTTTAAGGGTTGTTAAAAATTTAAAGCCAGAAAAAACTGGAAACAGGAAAGCATGCTATGGAAATGGGATACAACATGTTACTTAATGAACTTTAACAGTGCTTAAACAGCCGTTTCCCCTGGTTTTAGTTTTTGTGCTAAGAAATCCTAAAGTATTCCTTGCACAGTGAAATTTCCTATTTTACTTCTATACAACAAACTAATGATAAAGGTTCTAGCTTCAATCATGATGATGATGATGATGGTTTGCTCTCTTTACAGGTGAAGAAGGCTGTAGGAGGATCCATCCGTGGCATGGCTCTTTATGAGGATGATGTAAGACCTTCACATGGAAATCATACCACTGTGCATTAGTTAATATATTAAAAAATAGAAATTGATATAAGCTACATTTGTTTAAATGTAAAATCAAAAATACATAACATTACATAATTTGAAAACACGAGTCAGGTAATATACTTAAGGCCACTGACATCTTCTATACTCTGCTGTTACTGATGTTCTTTTATTTGATGTATCTTGTATTTGCTTATTTTCAGGTTTTATCTGACGGATGTATTATTGATTGTTATCACACAGGTTTTGTGTATATATGTACTGTAACTTAAAGTAGTTTCTTCAGATTCCCAGGCTTCAGCTCTAATTGTGGAGCCCAGTATTACCACTGCTTTTTCTTATTAACTACTGCTGTACGCTACACTTTGTACCAGACAATGAACTGATCACATACTGACCATGTTAGTTATATCAGACAGATGTTACTGATCAAGTTTCTTGACTGGTTTTTCTTTCATCATGACATTCATTTAACAGGTAGGATCTCACTTTTTTCTGTCCCAGTAAAACTTTTGTCTCATGTTATCTCACATAAAACTGGTCTGATGAGTTTCACTAAGTTATACAGATATCTCATTATGTGGTTTTAGGAACAGGACACTTCGCCTCAGTAGATACTCAAACTGTGCTTTATCATCTTTATCGTCTATCACTGCCTAGGCAAAAACTATGAGGAAGAAAAAAATCCTCTTCAGTAAAAGAAAAACTTCAAGGCATATTGGCACTATATAAAAATACTAAGCAAGAACATGGCACATTGTAGGGTCAAAATTTCAGCGTATTAAAAAGAGAATCCCAACATTTCTGTAATAGAAAGCAACTAGTCACTTGAGATGAAGTATGAAGTGAAATGATGCTAAAACTCAGGGTTATCTTCCAATTTACAACAGTAGAAAAACTTGCTTAGTAAACACAGCCTGGAGAAAGATAATGGATGCTGGATACTATGGGCATTCTTTTAGGGATGAGCTGGAACTTAGAGCTCTTTGGCCACAGTGGAGCCGCTTATGTTCAGAGAAAGATTGAAGAGGCGCACGACTTAAAAACAATCATCTACAATGTGAAACACACTGGTAGGAGTATTATGCTGTGGAGATGCTTCAATGTTTCTGGAACAGAGACTCTTGTCAAGGTGGAAGGAATCATGAAAAAAGAAGAATATGTGAAGATTTTGACAGAAAACCTCAAGCAGTCATCAGCAAAATGGGTCTGGGTCGTTGCTTTGTCTTCCAACACAACTGTAACACAAAGCATACTGGTGAAAAGCTATCTTTAGAAGACCAAATTGAACATTATTGACTTGTCTGAAAAAAGCCCTGATTTGAATACAACTGAAATAACTGTGAGGCGGACCACAGACAAAGATCCACGATGAAGACCATCAAATGTGTACTTACTTAAAAAAGTAAATTTTCACAAGAGGGTTCATGATTTTGTCCTCATTTGTACTTTTAGTTAGTCCGTTCTCAGACAGATACAAATTCTCCAGCCATTGTAGAGTAAAATGTAGGTCCTAGAACAGAACCCTGTGTAACTCCATGAAGAACTTTTGGATAGATTTATCCCAATGACATAAATTTGTATGACAAATTTGGTGAAGTAGTGTTTATTTATTTAGGTTAAAGTTATTTGGCAGATGTCACTTATGCATGTGTGTTCACAGCTGAAAGAAGTTGAAAACTCAGAGGAGAGGGGCCGTGTCTTGATATCACTGATGTACAACAGCCAGCAGAGTCGTTTGATAGTGGGTGTGGTCCGATGTGCTCACCTGGCTGCCATGGACTCCAATGGATACTCTGACCCGTTTGTCAAAGTGTATGTGTTCTTTCCAGCTGCATTTGCACTAATTTCACTACACAGATAAACTCTCTTTGACAGTGGAAAAATCGTTTTTTCGTTTTTTTGCTTTGCTTTGCTAAGAATTGGATAAAAATATCAGCAACACATCACGTCCCTTCAGTAAATATGAAGCTGGAGTGACAGTTTCTTAAGTTAACTAGCCTAGACCTGTCAACATTAAAATTGCTATAAACTTAAAATGGACTTCTGATTATGATTATCACTGCTAATCTCTCTTAACTGTTGAAATGTGTTTCTTTAACATTTAAATAGATGTTACATTTTCGAGCAAAGTCAGTGAGCACAACAAAGCAAATAAACATTTCCCGAAATCTTGAACTATATTCCTAAAGGATGGTATTTTACCTTTGTTCTTCTGTCCTCTTTGATAGATGTCTCAAACCAGACATGGGAAAGAAAGCTAAAAATAAGACACAGATCAAAAAGAAGACACTAAACCCAGAGTTTAACGAGGTGAGGTTTTTCAAAGTATGTTCTTTTATGGGGATTTTGCCATTTTCTGCCCATCCAGATTTTACTTACAGTTTTGTAATAAACTTTCTTTTGTTACTATGTTGTAGGAGTTCGGTTATGAAATAAAGCATGGTGAACTAGCCAAGAAAACACTTGACATCTCAGTCTGGGACTATGACATGGGCAAATCCAATGATTTTATTGGTAAGTTATTCACTTTGATCATATTTCCTCACTGATTGTCCCCTTCCTGATTTTTTGTATGTTTGTCACACTCAAAAGTTTCAGATCATCAAACAAATTTAGACGCAAAAGGCAGTCTCTAAATAAAGATGTTTATTATTGAGGGGGAAAAATCCAAACCTACATGGCCCTGAATTAAAAAGTTATTGTGCCCCAAACCTAATAACTGCTTGTGCCACCCTTAGCAGCAACAGCTGCAATCAAGTGTTAGCCATAACTGGCAATCAGAGAAATTGTGGCCCCCTCATCTTTGCAGATTTGTTGTAATTCAGCCACATTGGAGAGTTTTTGAGCATGAAGGTCATGCCACAGCATCTCAATCAGGTTCAGCTCAGGGCCTAGGCCACTGCAAAGTCTTCATTTTGTTTTTCTTAATCACATGTATTCATGGTTTAAGAAGAAGGGCAATTACTTTTTCACACAGGACCAGGAAGGTTCTGATAACCTTTCTCCCTTAATAAATTAAGTCATCATTTAAAAACTGCATTTTGTATTTACTCAGGATATCATTGTCTAATATTAAATTTAGTTTAATGATCTAAAAAATGTAAGTGCAACATACATACATATGCAAAACACTAAGAAATTACAACACTTTTTTTTTTTTACACCAATGTATTGATGTAGCCACTGTTGTTTCATGTAATTGTTAGTGAAGTCCAGTCATGAAGCCTCGATCAGACTATTGTAACTGCCATCCCCATGGTGTTTTGAAACTGGATGTTAAACGTAAGGGACTCTAATAAGTACCATAAATTATTAAAAGAACTTCATGTTGTGGCTAGTATGGCTTGAAACCACTATTAAAAGCCATGAACTCACCTGGAGCAGCTGAGAATTGCTTGCCCACATATATCTATAACCGTCACTTTTATTGCTACCATGCTGGCCGGTAGAAAAACTACAGATTTGAAGCCTTTCTTTCAAGGTTTCACTAATAAGACCAAGTATCTATGTCTGTCTTTTACATGCAGTCAATTCTGTAAGCTCCTAATCTTGTGCATTATTTGACTGTATCACAAAGATTTTCCTTTTACTGTCTAGGGTATTTATTTATAGAAGTTGGCCGATTATCAGAAAGTACAGCCTAGTCCACATCTGCTTTGTTTTAGGAACTCTCACATGCTGCCGCTGCAAGCATCATAAGTTTAGGAAGTAAGCTTGTAGAGATTGAAATAGATAAACATTCACCTTTTATAATGGTTTTTGTTCTGCCTTCAGGTGGCTGTCAGTTAGGCATCCAGGCTAAAGGAGAGTGTTTGAAGCACTGGTATGAATGCCTCAAGAACAAGGACAAGAAGATTGAGCGTTGGCATGTTCTTCTAAATGACAACACCACTCAGTTTGAGGATTGAAAGTTAAAATCTTTAACTCTTCTCTGTATTTTTTTCTCCATATGTTGCTGTAAAATATTGTCTTCCATGAGTGCAGGTAGACAAATAATATACTCTTTGCTTTAAACGTAGTTCATTCCAAAGTGATATACGAAAGCTCCATTTTCAGCACTGATGTTTTTTGTGACCAACATGGATGTTGACCTTTATGCTTTTTATTCAAAATGAGTTCACCATATCATAAACTGTTTCAGATAATAAACAAATCTTCTGACATGCAGTAATGTCTGAACTGATTATCGTGTTTTATGGACAAGATAACGCCCCTTTATATTCATCATCAAGTCGGCATGTTGTATTAAGTGTGTCCCTACTCAGACCTAGGAGGGGATATTCCCAGTTTTCTGTCTCTCAACTGTTTTCTCTGTGTTTTGACTGATTGATTAATTTTATTTTGGTCCACAAATGATAAAAAAAAATAATCAAAATATTATTACTGTATGTATACACACACATGCACGGTCTGTACTTATGTAAATGTGTTGCAAAAAGAGTATCGACAGAGCTTACATGTACTGATATTGAAATGCATCCATGTCACCTAAGGTTATATGTCATTATCTGATTTTCCATATTGTTTGAGTATGTGTGTTATGTTTTTATTTTCATGTGTTGTTGTACATACTTATTGTGCTTTATGCATCTGTTAAATATTACTTTAGGCACTGCAGTGAACAATTGTTTTGCTCTTAATGTGACATGCAGATAACATACTCACTATATCATCTTCTTCAGTGCATGTGGGGAATATCGAGCAACCTAAAATGCTTTTGCATGAAATTATAATAATAATTATCTTAGTAAAAACTGTAACTATGCAGCGGCTGTTAGGTTGACCAGATCCCAGGAAACTAAATGTGGGGAAAAGGCACAACGTGGCACAATAGGGAATAAGTTACAAAGGCTAAAATTTTATGTGCAGTTTTCCCAGTTTCCAAAGTTTCTCTTGCTAATGAAAGACAATAATAACAATTTAAACCTTGAGTTTCTTTTTATGGCCTTGGGGTCTTTGCACACTTGTGTATTCCCCTTTTCTGTCACACTAACATTTAGAGGTGTTAACTGTAACTTCAGATGTGGTTTAACTGAATTGAATTTGAACCCAAAGAATTATGAGGGGGATAAACCTCATGTTCAGTTGTTTAGAATATTTAAATTGACAACACCGTTCTGTCTGGTATTCATCTTTGGAGTTCAAAAGGTGTTTATGCACATATACTGGCAAATCTATTATTGAGCCACAACTTTATTTGGTTTTATTTTTTGTGAGACTTTTAGGAGATGACTTTGGTAAATAAGAACTAATTCAAATGTGGGACATTGTCTAAATATATGAATATATAGCAGGAGAGAGATAAGGGCTTAAGTAAGGGTTCCACTCTATGTGCAGTCTCACATAAAGGGAAACATCTGGTCACCAAAAGTTCTGTTCTTGTAACATGACGAAATATTGCTCCACAGGTGTACGTTGTATACATATGCAGGGTTTTTTCAGTTACTTATTCAACATTTTCCTGACTATACTGATATTGGTGCATGTCTGTACTCTTACTCTAGCAACACATGGCTAATAAATAAAATCCTGATGAAACTTGCTTGGCATTAGTTGTGTATGACATGGCATAAACTTTGTCTGAATCAGGTGAGGTTCAAACCAATCAGCTCAGACAGACACGCAGCTGAAAATTTTGTGATCTTTGACTTCTCCTGATAAAACTTCTTCTGTCCAACTGGGTGAAAGTTTATTGACTCATTACACTCTAAAAATGGCTGACCTTCAGTGATCTATGAGCTATGATCTAACTTTTGATGTTAACAGAAAGGTTGTAGCACAGCTGAAAAGATAGGCCTGGCAAGAACTCCAATATTTACATTTTACAAAAAACATCAATCAGTGCAGCTGATCTAAAGCAACTATAAGATCTTCAGACAGAGCAAAAGGCTGTGTAGAATGAGGGCCATGAAACTCTGCAGAGGTCTGCATCATCTAGAAAAAAAAACTGCAAACACAAAAACAAGAGCAAGAAATGTCAACAGAAAAAGAGAGAGACCATTACAGCAAAAAGATAAGGAGACTAAATGAATATATAAAGATAAGCAAAACAACCACAGGGGTGACACAAGAGAGACAATAATGATGTAATAAAATGGCTATAAAAATGCAAAACGGCTACCAAGTAACACAAAATGACAAAAAAATCACGAGAAAGGATAAGGTGAGATGACCTGATAATGAAAGAAGCAAATAGAGAACAGAAAAAGAGAAAAGGGATAAAAGATGGCCACAACGGTAAACAAAATTGCCAAAAGAGGAGTGAAATGACAACACAAACGGACAAAGTGGAAACCTACTAGAATGAGACGCTAAAAAGATACAAATTGACAAGGAGAGACTTAATGACTACAGACAAAACAACTACAAAAAAGATGAAAAATGACCAAAATGAGATGAAAAGAGAGAACAGATGGCTATAAAAGGAAATCTATTAAAAAGAAATAACAAAAAGAGTTTCAAAAAATCATAAGGAAGAGAGCAATATAGCATAAGTATGCTCACTTGCAAACAGAAGATGTGTAAGTAAAAATGATATAAAAAAGAAAAATGACCCTGGAACGACACAAGTGGAGTGGAAAAAAGGTCAAACAGACAAAAAACACCATCTGTGGTCTTTCACTTTTTTAGTTGGAAGTATGTTGCGTAGGTGAGGATGTTTCTGGGTCCACGGATTACATAAGATTACAGATTATATGTTTCTCATGTCAACACTCAAATACTATTTTAGGCACACTCAGAGAGAACAGTCTGCCTGGTTGAACTGCTCACTGCAATACAGTTACTGGCCACATCATTAGGGACACCTGCTTAACTCCTTATTATTGCAAACATGTAACCTGCCGATCATTGCAGAAGAAATTCAGCTCAGTGCATTTTGCACATTGTCAAGACTGCTGAAGATGTAACTGAGCATCAGAATAGCGACGACAGATGAGTTCAGTGATTTTGAACAAAGCATGCTTGTTGGTCTGTGCCAAACAGGCAGCTCTGATTATTTCAGATACTGTTCTATTAGGATTTTCCTATTCAACCATCTCTCCCAAAATATCCAGTGAACAGCAGTTCTCACCTTGTTAATGCCAGCAGATAGAGAAGAATGGACGGGCTGTTTCAAGCTCATAGAAAGGCAATAGTAACTTGCTCAATGTTGACAAATCCTGTCAAAATCTTTGAGGGATATTTCTAACAGCTTGTTGAATTTATTCCATAAAGGATTAAAGCAAAACACAATTTGGCACCAGCTAAGTGTTCCTGACATTCATAATGGCATAACTTGTGATTAGAGATCATAAAAGGGCAGTGCTTCACTTTAAGCAAAACAAAAAAAGATTGAGAAATAGTAGTAAAAGGTCCATAATCCAAAAGCAGGCAGGTTTTTAGATTATGGTTTAAAAGTTTTTGTCTTGATTGGACAAAGTGAGAAAGGACTGAATGTAAAAGCAAGTCCCTGCAGTTCAAGAGATTTTTATCTATCAGTCAGTAAACATTGATAAGGTTGTTAGAATGTGTATTTGGGGAGTGTCTGTCACTTTAAAGAGACATTTGTAGATTGGTAGCAGCGTGCTGCCTGTGGGTATGTGCCTGGGTGGGTTGGTAGATGTTGTCAGTAGTGTATGTCATGGTCACTGCCTGTGATGTGTGACAGATGTGTGTGTGTGTGTGCGTGTGTATTTGCGTGGATGTGTGGGGGCGGGGGTAGAGTGTCTGGCTATGCTAACAGATCACATGGGTGGTTTGGATGTTGTGTTTACTTTAGAACCACCCGAGCACCCTCCTCCTCACCCTCCTCCTCCTCCTCCTCTGCTCATTTAAAGCCAACCTGGAGTCTGTCGATCTGTCCGTAAGTCCTCAGAGAGTGAAACAACAATACTGAAGCGAAACCGTCTCCCAGCCTGATTCCTTCAGCTGCTTTCCTCCTCGACCCACCGCCACCATGATGCGCATCGCTCCACTTGTTACTCTCATCTGCACATCATCACTCCTGACCTGCACCGCAGCAGCAGCAGCCTCGGTCCTTTGCATCTGGACTAAAGTTTCTGCTAACGGAGAAATGCACTACAGTTTTCTCCGTAGCGACCCGCATCAGACCCCTCCATCTCTGCGGCTGTATCACACCGCCTGGTCCGGGGAGCGCGCTCTGCTTGGCTGCACTTGGAGCGACGACACAGCGGTGACCCAGAATTATTTGTCTCTATGTCGGGAGCGCGCGCGCGGCTTTTCAGAGCATCCGAATAAAAATTTCCATTTGGACTCCGTGTTAGAGACAGAGGGGCAGTGCGTCTCTCTGGCGTCTCTCGGGGAGCGCACAGGAAAGAGGTCGGTGAGGAGTGTTCGTGTTCAAGGACAAGATGAGAGGTCAGAGGTCAGCATACATAAGCGCGTAAAGCGCGGTTTTATTGTACCCGGGACTCTCTGGTGCGGCTCTGGCAACAAGGCGCCCTCATACTCAGATCTCGGTATGTGGATCTATCAACTCCGTTTTGTAATTATGTACAGGCAGTGCTTCCCATCTTTGGAGCCTTAATACTAAAAGTTTGCTCTAACATTTAAAGGATAAAAAGGAGAAAAGAGATTTTCCAACTCTGATTGATCTGTTGGCCATCACTTGTTATGATGCTCACAAGTATTTATTTTCCATTTCTTTTAAAAGTTGGAAACCAGTGATATTGTGTTTAAACAAGTTGAATAAACATAAAAAACTTTAGCCATTCCATAAAGTTATTACACATGCAGAAGAGACAGACTTAAAATGAGCAAAATTAAAACGGCAGACAGTGAACTATTTTACCCCTTTCTCTGCCAAACTCCAGAAACAGCCTAGGGTCATACATTTCCCATAATTCAACTAACTGACCTCTGCCTCTTTTGCTCGCTAAATCCTAGTGTTTAGTGTTCATCTTTTAAACTATGCTTCTGCATGAACTGTAACTAATTTATTTATAAATGCCAAAATTTAAAAAAATAGTCTCACAGTGGGTCTAGGGCAGATGTTTTATCCATGAAACAGATAAGGAAAACTGAAATGGATGGATGGTATACAGTACATATATATACAGACAGAAAAAGTAGTGGGTGTTCCCTCTTGTGTGTAATATCACAGCCATAACCTCCGGAGCTGAAAAGTGAGGCCAATGCAAAACTGCCAAAAACGGCAGTTGCTTTACTTTCTTCTTCAAAAGCCCTTATCTCTAGAGGGCTTCAAAAGAGTAGATTCCAATACTAAAATTGCAAAACATCCCTGCATTAAAAAGTATGTTTACAGCCTGGTATAAAAATTTCTGTGGGGAATAATTCTCCCCTTCATATTTCAGCATATTTCAGCTTTGACAGGTGTGTCATTGCTAAAAGCTTTCTATTAAGGTTCACCTCTGCTAGGCCTTGTGTCTGCTAATTTTAGCCATTAAAATGACCATTTACACTGTCTTTAATTTGAATGAAATTAAATAATGTTTTGAAAAAGCATTTAATAAGTTGGTTTGATTTGATTTTTTTACATCAACAAAGTAATAAAATGTATTCAAGTTTTTTGGTAAATAATATATGTAAATGTTATTTTTTATTTATATATATAATAATTGCCAGAAATACGCTTGTAGCTTAGGATGGACTTGTAACACGTTTAAAGAATGGGAACAGACCCAAGAACATTATTGACAGAAAAAGAAAAAACAAAGGAAAAAAAAAGATCATAAAAAGTAAACTGACATATCAGTTTTGTAGTGTTTCAGTCATGTTACAGTCTTTTAATCGAAGCTTTCTATATATCTTTTGACCTGTTGCAGGAGTGTTTTCAGAGACAGACCGTTGCTGCCGGGAGCATGATCAGTGCAAACACACCATCCTGTCCTTTCACTCAGAGTTTGGCGTTTTCAACAGCAACATCTTCACCATGTCTCACTGTGACTGTGACAACAAGTAATTATCCTATCCTTTCCCAGATTATTTTTCAGCTGGTTTGTTGCATGGGCTTTGATGTTGATTCTTTCTTAAAATGATGCCATCAAATATGTTAAAGGTTTCAAAGTTGTTTGGTGGAGGCGAATGACGGCATAGCTGATGTAGTGGGATATACCTTCTTTAACCTGCTGAAGATGCACTGCTTTACATTCTCCCACCGGCTTCAGTGTACTCAGAGAAACTGGTTTGGAATGTAAGTAAAGCTGTGATGGAAATAAAATCATTTTTTGTACTTGTGAAGGTCTAGGATTCATCCAGTGGTTTTATTGCAAGTAAAACAGCAGAAAATAAATAAAATCAAAGACTCAGCAGCACTGAGTCCTGTTGCTCCTAAATCTATTTTCACCTGTATAGCAGGAGTGGGGCAGTAAATTATAGTTTATATATACAACTAATCAACATATAAAGCATGAAGTATTCATTTTTACTGGATCTAGCTAAGCTTCCAATTACTCCTTGTTTCCAGCATCAGGTAGATAGTAAGAAGTTTGCTTGTAGGGAAGTCTCTCATACTCTATGACCTCTTTTAACATTTAGTTGGCCTCAATCACTAGTTTCCAGACTTAGTGAATAACTCACTAAGTAATAGGCGGAGTCACTGTAGCTAAGTTCATCTTTTCTATACAGTCTATGGTTTCCATCTCCTGCTTTATTTGTAACTTAATTTTGATCTGAGAGAAAGCATCCATCTTCCAAGCCAACACTTGGGAAGAATAGGAAAACTAAATATTTCTGTAATTTTTTTCACCCTTTGTGTTCACTTGCAGGTGTAAGGAGACTAAAATGGCTCTGTATGCTGAGGTTCATTCACCCACATTGTACAATTCTACCAAGCCAACAGATGAAAGCATGAACAGCTCCATGATTAACTCTACCACACCTGCAGAACTCCTAGAGAATAGCACTTCAGATTTACAGCTTTCCTCCAATACTGCTGCTGCATTCACAGTCCCTACACCCTTTGCCTCCATCATTCCTCTTACTAACACTACAATATACACAGGCAGTAATGCAATAGAGATACCTTCGGGATCGGTTCCTGACAGAAGACACAATCTGGAGAACATTGTACCAACCAAAAATCATACTGTGATTGAAGTAGGCCCTGATATCACAGGTATTTGATACTAACCACATCTCAGTATATTCACTGATTTTTCTACGATAGAGTAACTGACCACTTCTGCCGATGCTTCTCTACAGCAATGTCATGTAGTGTTTATGAGGATATCGATAAGTGTAGGGACAAGATTCCACCCCACCATGAGAAATATGGCTTCCACAACCAAGAGCCAAAGACACTTTACCACTGCAACTGTACTGTGAGGTAAGTCAACAAACTGTGTAAATCCTCTGTATGATTGCCAGTAAAGGGCAGTCATTTTTCTTGCTTTTTTTCTAGAATAATCTGATCAGGGGTAACTCTTCAGGATGTGTCACACCATATCTAAAATACACAAATTTACTTAGTATTTACAGTGCATGTGTGAACACTGTGATAACTGTGCACCCGCATTTGTTCTGTGTATTCCTAACAAGGCATGGATAGTGTGAAGTTTCATAACACAAAGTAGGGCACATCCATTTACACAGACACTCTCTCTAGTTATCTTTTTGTTTTGGTGGCCTTTTCATATGCTCTCTGTCTTTTTCATGTGCTTGGACATTTGACTCGGCTTTTTGTACTTCTAGTTTATTCCAGACTTTGGCTAAACAGAGACAACTGACCAAAGTGCAAGGTCATCTTCTGGGACATGTGTCTCAGTCCTGCTTCCTTCTTCAGGACTGCACTGCAGACAGCAAGTAAGTCTATAAACACTTAAAGTAGATGTATTTAACTGGCCTAGCTTTAAAGAATATAATACAGTTATATCACTATGTATAACAAAAGAAGTCAGGTCAAGTACACAGTCACTATCACTGATATATTATGACATAGCATTATTAAAATGGTCATGCATCATTCAGTGTGTGTTCATGGAGCTATAATTTGAACTCCTTTATATACAGCTAAATATTTTAGTTCAGTGGTTAAAAAATTTGAAATACTGGTCCTCCAGATAGATCTAAGGAATCATCAGGTGATGCTACAAACATTTCCATTGCATATAGTGATTTAAAATACATGTTCAACAGTGTATTCTTTAGCTTTATATTTGTTCTGTATGGTAAATAATCCCATGTTGTGCTGCTTCATTCAACAGCTGTACACTAGTTGTGGTAAAAGCCGAGCTACCTCAGCTGGATCAGAGGACCAACGTGGCAGTGGAGGAGCAGCGCCATCTACAGGCAGTACAACTGAAGTTCAGGAGGCCAAACCCAAGGAGAGCTAAGACAAAAGACAGAGAAGTGAGGCTCCACAAACTGTGTCTGAGGTTGACCCGACGCAGACAATTGAAGAAGAAGAGAAAAAATGTCTAAAGGGAAAAGACCTTGTCCAAATATTCAATATAA
>VUQR01001023.1:15475-40754 GCA_015108515.1 Hemichromis elongatus
CGTGGATTTTAACAACAATTGAACCTTTAGATCCGGACTACTATAAAACACATTATTGAAGTTGGGCCACCTGATCCTGTTTGCGCTAGGACAGCCGACCGAGACCAGAGCAAGAGAAGTCGTAATGAGTAGTTGTGCAAATGGTGCATTTCCTGACCAGAGAGCTGGTGCGGAAAGCAGAATTTCATGCTCAAGCTACACGTCTACCTGCGCGTAAAGGACATGGACATCACGGCACCGTTCGCCGCCGCCTAAATCACTGCGCTATGTTTTAGTAAGTAAATGAAAAAGCTGTAGTTAGATTAGAAGCAGTGTGGCAGCTTAAAGCTTTTATGCGAGCTTTTTTCTTTTTCTTATTTTTACGCGCACGCAAATAGTACTGCTCTCCACTAGCACAGGACCTGAAATCTGGCAGCCAACCAGTCACACCATTGACCGTGAAAGGCTTGGAAACAGTTCCAGTGCTCCAGTGAACTTTCACTAAAACAAGTTTTTCAAAGTTGCCTCTAAGTGGACCAGCGTGGCAGGAGTGGAACATGGCTTTGCCAGATAGTGGCATATCCGCAGAGGAGATACCCTTCCCAGAGATCATAGAGCTCAATGTCGGTGGACAGGTGTACATAACCCGCTACTCTACACTCACAAGCGTGCCAGACTCTCTGCTGTGGGAGATGTTTACTCAAAAGTCAGCCAAAGGACTGGCCAGGGACACAAAGGGGCGCTTCTTTGTGGACCGTGATGGTTTCCTGTTTCGTTACATCCTGGACTACATGCGCGACCAGCAGCTGGTCCTTCCAGACCATTTCCCAGAGCGCGGTCGTCTGCAGAGAGAGGCTGAGTTCTTTAACTTGCCAGAACTCGTCAAGCTTCTGGCACCCAAAATCAGCAAACAGAACTCCCTTGGTGACGAGGGATGTCCTAGTGACACAGAGGACTCCTCACCTGGGACTGACATCTCCCGTAACCTCAGCTCCCTGGGTGCTGCTGCTGCTGCCTGTGCCAGCCTCGTGCCCGGCGCCATGGATGGCAAACGTTCTGGGTTCATCACTATTGGCTACCGAGGCTCCTACACCTTGGGGCGTGACAGCCACACGGATGCCAAATTCCGCCGAGTGGCACGGATCATGGTGTGTGGGAAGACTTCCCTGGCCAAGGAGGTGTTTGGGGAAACGCTGAACGAGAGCCGGGACCCGGACCGCCCCCCTGAGCGCTACACATCCCGCTACTATCTCAAGTTCACCTTCCTGGAGCAGGCTTTTGACAAGCTGGCAGATGCAGGCTTTCACATGGTGGCCTGCAATTCCACAGGAACCTGCGCCTTTGCCCACGAGCAGACGGACGACAAGATCTGGACCAGCTACACTGAATATGTGTTCTACCGTGAGTGAGACTATCGGCTTTGTTTCCCCGGTCCCCTCACCCTGTATCCAAGAAACCCCCCCTCCAGCCTCCAGCCATCCTGTCTTTCTCTATCTGATGGCTTCTGAACCAGTAGATGTACTGTAGATGTTGTGCCCTTCCATCTGTCTTTACAGCCTCCAGCTTTTATCCTGAGAACTGTACCTGGTCGCTGCTCTGACTCTACCTTCTCTGCAGATCAAACCTGCAGCCTTCCCATTCAACCCCAAATTCACTCCCCACCCCACCCCCCCCCCATCCTGAGGCCAAGCTTTTGCCCTCGCTTAAGCCGCCGCCGCTCCATCTAGTTGTAGTCCCCAGCCCTGAACTACAGCAACCCCACAGCCTTTCCTGCAGAGACTGATACCTTCAATTCCCCTTTTGTACTCTCTATATAATGCATATGCCTTGGTTAAAGCACAATACTGTATCCAAGAGCTAATTTTGTTGAATAAAAAACACCAGTGTGTCTATATGACTACCGAACCAGTCATAAGGGCATAAGGGAAAGGGCTTCAAAGAGTTGCCGTGATGTACAGTGCTATATTTTGCCTGCTTACTCAAGCAGATCGGACTGTCTCCTGCTCCTTTGAACTAAATTACCAAATAATTGGACATCTTATCAGCCTTGAGGGACGTGAGAAACCCCAGCACACACACACACAGACACACAAAGGAAGTGTAATCTAATTTCCTTTTAGTATTTTAAATGTGTCCAGTACCATGTCCATGTGGTTTGGGAACGTGCCATAGTTAATCTGTTCAGCTGCTTTGGAGTGAATGGAAAAGAAAAGACTGCAGTGAAGTTGTTTTTTCAGAAAAAGCAGATTGAAGTTGTGCAGGGGTCTCCTTTTATTAAAAAACAAAAGAAAAGCAAAGAAAGAAAATGGGTTGTGTGGCAAATGTTAAAAAACTATTAAAGCTCAAATATCAAGAGATCTTATAGACAGAGAGTGAGAGAGGGGAAAAAGTGTGTGTATTGACTGTGCAGTGCAGCTTTCAGTATTTTAATCACCCACACTGATATGCCAGAGAAGATGGAAGGTGTTACATCACTCACGGTCCACTGCTCTTTTTTTCATTTTTTGTGCTTCTTTAAAATTTTTTTGTTCAATTACATCTTAAAGATAATTATTTTCCGCAGCCGGTCACCTCTCAGGATGGGCTTACACCATCACGTCCTGTTGTTTGCATAAGAAGAAAGCAGCAGTCGCCACAGCAGATCTTTGGGTGTCCTGTAATCAACAATGTTATTCTTAATACTCGGTATTTGCAGAAGCAGTCGCATATTTGACTCTAACTCTCTCCTTCTGCACGTGAATACCCGCGAGAAAGGGTAGGATTTGCTGTAGCCAGCCAAAGCCCAGTGTTCTCTCACCACTGTAGCAATGGCAGCTTATAGTGAGCCGATGTAACTTTCAGTTACTCACAGTCGACTCAAGATCCAGATACAGCCTCAGGACGGGTCTGCACATCATATACCTCAGACTAACATAAACTTGGGACACTTAAATCCAACGAAGGATTCACCAGATTACAGGAAAATGCAGAAAACAAGGACAAACAAGAGGTTTTGTGTAAAACTGTTTGGGGAACAGGCAGCGCAGTGCAGAGTTCACCCGTGCGACAAGGTGTCGACTTTTTAGTGTGTCTGACAGTTATAATAAATGTATTCTGAAATGTCTAGAAATTGCAATATTGTGTTTCAGTGTGATGAAGTGTTGTTGACATCCGAGTCAGTCTGTTAGACCCTGCTGCAGTGTGTCGCTGCAGGCGTAGACAACACTGATATTAAAAGTGTTCCACCAAACGCATATTGATTTGTCAAATAAAATGTGCTTTCTTTATATCCTGCTTGTATTTCCATTCCTAATTCCAAAAAAGGGAGTTATTTCTTTCCTTTTTTTTATAGCAGGGAGCACAAAGTCTGATGAAAATAACACATTACTGCAGTTTCACATTTTAATTTTCGGTGACAATGCAAGTCAATCACAAGTAAAGCCGTTCAAATTTTCATCTCAGCATTTGCCATCAGAGAAAATGTCCTTGGACACAAACTCTCCTCCGTATGAAATGTTTCGGCCCTCAGGCACCATGTCCTCCATCCTTCCATCTGCTTTTCCACTTTTTTTTTTACCCTCTTTTTTTTCCCTCAGCTTGGACTTGACCAAAAAATCTGAGCCAGGATAGAAACGAGGACATGCACAGATAAAAGGACTCGTTGAAGCATATTACAAAACCCTTATTTTGCTGCCAATAATTAACCTAATTTCTGCACGCAGTCAAAATAATAAAGATTGGATCTAAAATTTAGGACTCCTGTAGTATTTACGACCTCCCGCAAAGCAACAGTTTATCCATTTCTGAGAGATTAGAAATCTTTTTTGTGCATCGCCAATAAAAAACAACAGCGAAACACAATATAAGTGCAAACTATTTTCACTAAGGGGGCAAAGGTGACATAATTTACACTTGAACAACAACCAGACTCAAGGGTTATATAGGTGAGGCAGTCACGTGTCATTTTATAAACTCTGATTCAGGAGTTCTCTACCGAGCGATTACCACATGCTAATTATCTTAGTATAAGACCTCTAAACCTGATCTGACTATGGCCTAGATAAAAGCATAGCTAATGAGCTTCACAAAACTTTGTAAAAAATTTATGTTGCTCTCTAACTCAGAGAGAGAAAAAAAAGATTTTTTCCCCCCCTGCTCTGGAATGCATGACAAATCCTCAGAGACCAGGACAATACTGTGCCTGCAGTGTCTCTCCAGCCCAAATAAACACAGTCACAGGCAGCATTCCTCTGTCACTGTCCTCAGGCGGACTACAGCAACACGGGAGTGCCAAGGTCAGTCATTAGCGCAAGCATGGAGAAACATGCCCTCGTGTGAAATTTCAGGCACTGGCCTCCTTAACCTTTCCTCTTCTCGTCTTTACCAAAGCAAATTCCTTGAGCTTCAGCATTCAGCAGCAGCGAGACGTGTGGAAGTGTTGACATTCAGACGCTGACATTCAGAGCAGGAAAGTCCACAGGCCGGACGAAACGTGCGTGGTGAAATTTTTTTTTTTCTCTTTTTTTAATGTGTCTTGTGAAACATGTGGTTGAAAAGCGCAGCATTGTGTGCTTGCAAAGGCAGCAGGTTCTCACTGTGTCGCCTGTTCATATTCAGAGTGTCACAATAAAGATATTTTACCATGACCTTTTGCTTCTTCGTGTTTTGGGGTGAGAAAAACACAGCAGATTGCAAAATTTCAGCTCGTCACACAACAAATTATCAACTAAAGTCAGTCATTTGCTGTCATTAAAATCGAAGGATTCGAGAAAGTGCGAGACTGGCTTCTCTGTGTGCCTTCAGGCAGCGATTTGACCCATGCTGTAGGCTGCTCTACATGACAACATGCTTTGGCCCCGTCTCTTTTCCCTCTCTGAGGATGATCCTTGTCTCGGAGCCAGCTGGGTCATTGCATCCTCTATTTGGAAAAAGAGAGGAAGAAAGCAGAAGAGAACAGGAACAGATGCACGTCAAAGGAAATGGGGATTGGAAAATGGGGCATGGAGAGATAGAAATTTTGGTAGACTGTGGGGATATTTATTTGACAAGGATTCGCTGTTCCCATCTGATCTCTCTTCCTGTTATTTGAAGAAGGGGGGGACTGTGCTGTAAGATGCCTCCTCTGTGGTCTGTCAGCTCCATCAGCAACCCCAAAGAGATTCAGTCCCACTGGACCCAAGGGATGCACTGCAGAATCAAAAGCTTGTCAGTATAGATGCTATTACTATCAATGTGTAGCATAATATCGGCACAAATAGGGGGGTTGTTGATCTTTACCATAAGGAAGAAACAGTATTTTCTACCATGTGTTTGTGATTCATGAAGTTCATGTTTAAGCTGACCAAACTCAGCCAAGAATCCTAGACTACATCCTTTTTTTTTCTTTTTCATGGACAGACATATTGCATGTGTGAGAGTGACAAGACAAGAGTGAGTCATTTTCTCAGCACCTTAGACTTCAGTGCTCCATCAGATGTCTGAAAGCTGCTGTTCCTGTTCATTCTGAGCCTTCAGCTGCAGCCATGTGGCTGTGTGCTTGTTTATGTCTCACTGCCTCGTCTGCTTTTGGATCTGTCTGCCAGGATCATTTGGCTCTTGTTGTTTTGTTTTGTCGCCTTTATGCTTGTGTGGAGTTTTTTTTTTTTTGGATGACAGGTTGGACAGGCCTCAGTTTTGGGTGCGTCAGTGCGACTGAGGTCCACTCCCTCTCACACAAACATGCTGAGCGGGCAGTTGGCATCTCTAAGCGCACGCTGACACGGATGCGCGCGCTCGCGGGGAGAGGGAAGTTGCTAGGAGAAGATGTGCAACACAACTCCCGTGCCGGGATATTGGCTCGGGGCCGTGAGGTTTTAGATCTAATCGGCTGCCTTGTTTTCACCCTTCTTTGAGAACAGTTAAAAATGCATTAACAGGCAAATAAGGCATTTACCTCCCTCCTCCTCTCTTGATGGCAATAAAAACAAAGAGAAGAACATGCTCATATAGAATAACATCATTGCCGATAATTACCTTGGAGTAGCACTGACCAACCAGGAGGGGGAATGTAGCAGGGAGCAGCGGCCTGAGGTGCACCGCTCTATGCTCCATCAAAATTAAATATTTGTCTCTGTGTGTGTGTGTGTGTGTTTGCCCCTTGTTTGCTATTGCTGCCATGCAAGCCAACATTTAGGGAGTACAGTAACACTGGCTTGGGGCCTCTTCGTCTCATTGTGTGCGTTGGGTTATTTATAGTGAGTCAGGCACACAGCCAGATGTGTACCTTATTCACTTGTTTCTCTCTGTCCTCCAGCTTGGGTTTCACATGCCTGGCTTCCCCTCATTCTCAACTCCTACAGAGAGCAGCTGTCACAAAACATTTTCACCCTGAATGACAGGGGAGGGGGGGGGCTTCTGCTAATACCGGGAGGGACTCCATTGTGCTAGGACAGGAAATGGTCACATCAGGGGGGAAGCCAGGGGGGGCGACAACCTGGGATCACTACTGATTTACAGTACTGTTATCTCATCTCTCTCCCTGCATTGCCAGGTTGTTTTTCCCTTTGTCGGTGCAATTCTTCAACACGGAAATGATGGCTCTGTGCAGACTCTAAGCAAAAGCATGAGTGGAATGAAAGAGCACGATATAAGTTGTATAGTAAGTGAAAGTGTCAGGAGCAAATTGTAGGATAAGTGTAAGCAACAACAAGGAAGAACTAAAGTGACAAAGCTTGGCACATACAGTCCCACAGAGACTGTAAATATGTGACAAGGCAGGAGCAATTTTAAAAGAAAAGAGGCGAGATTAGGGCAAAATGGAGATGTAATAGGTTGGGAAAGGCAGGGCGGAAGCTGTGGCAATAACCAGCAGAGAAAGGAGTAAAGTGTCTGTTTGACTTCCCCTGCAACACTTAGCCTCAACTGGTATGTTAAAAGCATGTAATGACTCTTTTTTAGGTACAACTTAACAAATTAAAGGGAAGAATGGCATACAAAGTGTTTCAGCAGCTTATCGACGTCAGCTTCAGTGCCTCTCGGCATTCTCCAAGGGTTGGTAACTTCCCTGGAAAAAAAATCGACACAGTTAAATCAAAAGATATTCCCTCATTTGTTGTTTCGGTGGACAATGCTGTCGAACACTTGGCACAAAATCTCCCGTAGGTGTTTAATTATTTTGAGCTCTGCTGACTGTGAAGCATGTAATTCATATCATTTTCATTCTCATCAAACCAGTGAACCCACGTGCCCTATAGACGGGGGAGTTGTCATTCTGGCAAAGAGGACTGCCATCGCCATAGAAACTTTTAATGATAGGATAATAATGATCACTCAGAAAAACTTTGTACAGATTTTTAATGACACTTTCCTCTTGGGGGGCAAACCAAGCAAAGTGTCTCCTTCAGCATAATAGAGCCACCAAATCCTCTCACTGCAGCAGCCAGGGCGTCAGGTGTTTCTGTGATGTGTCACCAAGCGCCAGTTTGGACAGCAACCTAAAGGCACCCAAAACCACATAACTTCTATAACTGACTCTTATTATCATGTCCGTGGTTTTTCTGATCCGGTTCTAATCATGTTTTTTAATCAGGTACTAACAAAATGCTGATATTAACTCTAATAAAGAAGCATTAATGGCCCATTTTAACTACAGTAGCCACCACAGGTACACCTGTACAGCTACACCTTGCTAGAAAGCACTTTGAGATGATGTGAGCTTTGTGACATCAGAAGACAGGTACACGGTGGAAACAATACTCGGTTTAGCTGTGGCATTTAAACAAAACTCAGTTGCTACAAGGGTGCCAATTATACTCCCACCACCAGCGGGATGAATCTATGCTTTAATGCCGATTACACCAAATTCTAAGACTCGTCAAACAAGGCAATATTTTTCCAATCTTCTGTGGGACAATTTTGTTGAGCCTGTGCTTTAAGGCTGTGTTGTGCATTCAGAAATGCTCTTCTGCATGCCTTAGTTATAATGAGTGGCAGTCTGGCCAATCTTCTTTTCACCCAGTGAAGTGCTGCTCGCTGGATAGATCGCTTTAAAAGTCAACAGAGCGTATAGAGCTGTTATATAGAGCTGTACTGTGTTTCTGTACTGATATTTCTAGGATCCCTGTTTGTTCTTATTCTGTAATAAATGCAGGTCTCTTAGCCCCACCCCTTCATAAATGCATTTATTATAAGGGGTATACCACAGTGTTTTTAAACTTTATTATTGCATGCTGGTAATCAGGGTTAGTTTATCTTTGAAACTTTCTTCTTTTGTGTGTGTGTGCTAAAGGGTCCATCATCTTGCGTGTGATATTTTCAAATTGTTGAGCTCATGAGGATCATTTCAAATGTTTCTATGCATACAAATACCTCTCAACAGCGAATTAGTCAAATTTGTTGAATTTTGTTTTCATGCCATCCATTAATGAGAGAACTGGTAAAAACGTGCGACTGAGCATCTTCTGTGTCTGTGCTGGTCTAAGGGAGCTCAGCAGTGAGCTGTAAATGTGTCTGTGAGTGCTGTTGTTAGAATGGGATTCACCTTGGCCATCTGGAGACTTGGGCTCTAATCTGTCCCTTTAATTATCAGTAATCTGAACAGTCAGGATTGGTCTTAGTGCTGCAGTCCAGGATAGGGTTGGACTTTGCTGAAAGCAGGCAGGAGGAAAGAGGAAGCAGGTGGCAGGGTAGCTGCAGGAGCTGAGGGTGCCAGGATAGACTTTAGGGTGCTTAAGCAGGCTGGTTATGCCCTATGGGAGCCAGGTAGCAGCTCAAGGTTTTGAAAGGAAAGCGAAGATAAAGAAGAGTCACGTGAGGCAGGCGAATCGGCAGGACACTCGGACTGAATATGTGCAAGCCTTCCAAAATAAGACAAATATTCTCCTCTTTCCTAAATGCAGCAAAACACTGTATCTGTTAGTTGTTTAGTGCTTGTAAATTTGTGCCAAACTTTTCCCACTATGACAGCCTCTCTTTCCTCTGACCTTTACTCCCCTTTTTAAGTTGTCTTACATAGCAGCAACTCTCTGGTCTCCAGCTGTTTACATCAGGCATTTCCTCCACATTATGCAGATTGACAGATTTGTAATTGCTCGGAGACTTGTGAGCGCACTCCAGTGATTTTGACATAGGCAGCTCTGTTTATGCCCCAGCATGTAAAGTTGATGTGAAGAATAGAATATTACTATGTCTGATTACACCCCCGTATGTATTTGCTTGTCGTCAATCAGAGATAAAAAGGACAATGAAAGAGGCGACTGTAGGAGGCGACGCTCGCACTGTCATTAGGCACCATGCAGATCATTTGACAAAGCAGAGATGGAAATCTGAGTTGAATACAAGGTAATTAGATATGGAACATGCTGCAATTGGCAAAACTATGTAGCGTGCAGTTTCCTTTGAAACAGCAGGATAGAGCCATATGTGCATCTGCACAAAGGATAAAATGCTCCTCTCTGTCTGAGAGACATTACTATGCATTTGTGGAGCTCTGGCTCCTGCACATCATTGTGGCGTTACCATGGAGATGATGATGTCCTCTTGTTTGCCAGTCTCTCCATCCTCAGGCCACGACACCTGTCAGCGGTCGCAGTGAATTTTAAAAAGTACCCGCAGGCTGATTGACCCGGTCATGTTTAAGCCAATTCGGTTGCTGCTGATATGCAGCTTTGTTCTACACTCATCTACTGTTTTTGGGATCTCAATTAAATTTTAATTACGTTTTTAACCTTGTGTAAGCAGCAGATATATTTTGACAAAACATTTAAGCACAACAGAGCATTTAAGGACTTTAAAGCCAGCGCAATATGAAAACTTTTCCCCTCTGTTTCAACAAACCAACATATCGTAAACATTTGCAGGCTACTAACAGACGCTGTAAAAGATGGCCGCAGCCACTATGACATCACTTGCTGTTAAGAAGCCTCATATTGAACATTTTCTCCATCACAATGTTGTTGTTAATAAACTAAACTTGACGAGGGTAGATCATTTCTCACCGTGAAACCAAGGAAAATGCACATTGTCCAGGATCAACATTGCAACTTGCTAATGACATTGTCTGAGCATTCAGTTAGCGTTAGCCAAGAAGTTAGCTAAGGCTTTTATAAATTATTACTAGCAAACCAACACTAGTAACCTAAATTTGGCCAGACTTGATAAAATATTTATTATATTGTATAAATTAATAAAGAAAACATGTGAAATGCTTACCATTTGTTCCAGAAATTAGTTTCATATAAACATGTTGATCCTGGACAAACATTATTATGATGATGCAAGAACAACACCAGCACAGGGATATCAGATAATATGTTTGGAGTGTAAAGTGTTGACTCTAATAATAAATAAAATGAACATAATTTGCAAAACGGACATCACACTTTATTCAGCATGATCTGAAACTTTTTTCTATAAAATGAGTAGTAACCCCCTGCTGGCTATTAAAAAGAAAACAGGTTTGAGGCACATCTGCATTGGCTTCATTTTTAGAAATGGAAACAAAGCCCATCTTTCATGCTGTCTATGAACAGCATTAGCAGTTTCAGACCTTTGTCTGTTGGCTCTTTAACTTATAAAATTATTCAGTTCATTGAACTTTTAATGGCATGGAAATTTTAGGTTTAGCTTGCTAATGATTCCCTCTAGCCTTTACTTGCCAGCTTTGTTATGGCAACATCTGTGCACTTCAGCTTCAGGGCACAATTGTAGCAAAGACCTGACACAGGACCTGAGAGCTCAACAGTTGAGCCACCAACTGTTCATCAAAGCTTCATCAGAAATGGTCTCAGTGGCAGGGTGGCTGTCAAAAAGTCATTCTTAAAGAAGGGAAGCAGGGAGAAAAGGCGGAGGTATATACATAAGAACTGGACTAAAAATCAGTGGAAACAGGTCTCTTGACAGTGATCCAGTGAACACACTGCCAGTGCATTCAAATGACAATGGCAATTTTATTTATATAACACATTCATTACATGAAACCTTAATGTTTTTAACACAGAAAACAGCAAAACTGAATAAAAAAAACCCCAAATAAAACATTTTAAATGTAGGCCTGTGTGAATAGAAAACTTTTAAGTCAGTTTTTGAATGTATGCATGCATGTAATTAATCTCAAGTCAAAGGTTAGCTTGTTCCAAAGAACAGGACCACAATAACTGAAAGCACCTTTGACACACTTACAGTAGAGACAGTAGAACAGTTGAAAGATTTGAACCTGATGACCTGAGAGGTATAACTGGATTGTAGACAGTTCAAAACATACCTGGATGGAAAAAACACAATGGAACACCATCAGTCATGAATCAGATTCCAGATTTCAGCGGCCAACATAAAGCCACAAAGCAATCTGTGGACATAATAAAGCCTTGACTTTAGTTCACAGCTGATGACCTTGATGTGTTTGGAGCAAAAAGTGAACATTTGAACAAGGAAAGAATTAGCAATCATCAGCTATTGGAGAGCATTATTTGGTTAGCAAAATGTCAACAGCGCCCATATGGCACAGACACCAGCTAATCAGTTCTTACTAACATACTTTACCTCACCAAAGATGGAACATGGACTTATTAGAACTGTTAACCACACAGCAAGCCATGCTCGTTGGCTGATATTAATGTGTTAAAATGGTCCAAAAGGCATTAACATAACAAACAGTGGAGGTGAAGCTAGCTAGCAACACACCCACCTGTATCAGCTACCTGAGTGGCCATTAATATTGCAAATTACTACTAATTAAAAAGGATCATGTCCTGTCCTGTTATTATAAAGTGGGTAAATTAGCCATACAGACTAAAATAATTTTTTTGCACCATAATGTAAACATATTTATTTATGCTCAAAATCTCCGCATTTTATCATGAGGATAGGGAATGATTTGTTCAAGTGGCCGTTTGACATTTTATCATTGCCTTTTTCTTCTTCTTTTTTTTTTTTACCCTTTTTTAAGTACACAAGTCAAAGAAAATCCTTTATATTTTATTTCAGTTGATTGTTAATATCAACACAGCTTTATTTAAAGCCCTACAAGCCGTTTCATGGCTTTATTTAGTCTGTGGGAATAAATGGGGCGCTTTGATTTGACCAAAATGAAAGATGCAGGTGACAGCATTACAAACTGCGGAGGAGACGTTTTGTAAGAGAGAGGTGATAAACCCTGGCAACAGTGACACATTAGAGTTGCTAATAGCAGTAATGATGGCAACGCAGGGATGTGACACACTGAACAGATGGGAAAGGCAGAAAGGAGGTGGGGTGGAGTGTGCGAAAAAGCTCTGGCTTTTGCATATATCCCTGGAGAAGTGGCCCGGGAAAAAGGGTTGAGTGCACTCTTTTGCTGTTCTCCTCCATAAGGCTTAGTGGTGGAGGAGGAAAGCACGGAGCCCTTCCCCCAGTGGATTACTCCTCTGACACTACTAAGCCCCCATACTCCTACGTCCAGGAAGCCCACAAACACATGTATTCATCATGAGACACACTGAATGCACAAAATGCACAAGCACACACAGCGGAGAACATCTTTCTACCCCGCTCCCTCCTCTCCCTGCATCCTTTCTTTCCCTCCGTCTTTAGCCGTCCTCCTTTTCATGCCCAGAATAACGACACACACAAACAAACGCATCTGCCCATGCGCAAGGACACCTACACATGCACACACACATGTGCTTATATATGCACGCCCAGGCACACACAGCTGACACCGACTTGCTCTCGCACACTAGCTTGAGCACTTTCTGTCACACACTTGTGTTCAGGTATTCAGAAAACCAAGGAGCTGGGAGAATATGCTGTGCTGCCTCCGTTTGACACAAGCAGCTTTTCCCGTTATGTAAGGCTGGTTAGCGTAATGACGAGCCCTGCTGAAGGAAACAGTGCAGGCCCTTGTGTGTCGTGGTATGTCTGTGAGCATGTCTCTGTGTGTGTGTGTGTGTGAGCGCGTGTGTACTTGTTGTACTGAACATGTTTGAGCGTGCTTAACTGTTCATTTGCATTTTCATGCACTGTACCTGCATGCACTGTATGTGCATGCTTCACAGCCAGTGGAAATGTGACTAATCACAGGAGTGGGTTTCATTGGTAAATGGAAGTAGACACATTAGTTGTGGAATCTCAGGGTCTTCCCCCAGGAAGTTCTGAGCTCCACACACTTCGTTTCTTGCATTCTGATGAATTTTTGCATTGCTTTGCATTTTTTCCTGTATCAATTACCGGTAGACTTTTCTTTACAGGGAAATAACAAAAAAGTCAGACCCCGAGGTATAAGTCCAAGTATGCTTTTTTCTTATTTAATATGATCCACGTTGCATCAACACACACACTGAGATCTTGTGTCATGTGCCATGTGATGGCTAACCAGGTGACGTTAACTTGTCTGTCATTTTGGACAAGAGCGAGGTATACACAAGAGAGAAGAGGAATGAAAGTCGATGCAAGCAAGAGAAAATACATTTGTGTGAATGAGAGGGAGACAGGTGGAAATATGAGCATGCAAGGAGCAGAGCCAATGAGGGTAGAAGACTTTAAATACGTTGGGTCAATGACCCAAAGCCACAGACAGTGTGATAGAGAGGTGAAGATGAAGAAGGGCAGGGTGGAGTGGGTGAAGACTAGTGTTGGGGTGATTTGTGTCATAAGGATAGCAGCAAGACTGAAAGGGAAGGTTTACAAGGTGGTAGTGAGACCTGCTGTGATGTATAATTTGGAGATGGTGGGACAGACAAAAAGACAGGAGGTGGAGCAGGAGCAGGCAAAATTGAAGATTTTCATTGGGAGTCATCAGGATGAACTAAATAAGCAATGAGTACATTAGAGGGACAGCTAAGGTTGAGCAGTTTGGAGACAAACTTAGAGAGCCAAGGGTGAGATGGTTCGGACATGTGCAGACAAGTGATAGAGAATATATTGGACAAAGGTGTTGAGCTTCCAGGGAGGAGGAAATGAAAAAGACCTTTTCCTCCTCCCTGGAAGTTCATGGATGTAGTGATTGAGGGCATGCAGAGGGTTTGTATGACAGATGTCAGATGGAGGCAGATAATTGGCTGTGACAGCACTGCAAAAGACTTGAGTTTTTGCAGTGAGATCGTCTCACTCATCTAAAGAAATCAGATGAAATAGAAATAGATGAAGAAGGCAATAACTGGTGCTTGACTTCCTGGAAACCACCATCATAACAGAAAAATGTGCACTTCCGAGCAGTTGGTAAAAACTACTTTGCTACCATTCATGGAAAAGACATGTTTCGCTTCATGACTGGTGGTTGTATCAAATCGAATCTGTTTGAAAACTCTTGACATATGTGCACATTGCGGCATGTGAGAACCCTATATCGACATGTTTTTACTCCTCTACCCTCTTTTGTGTTTGCCTTGATCATCGTGATATAAACTCCTGATTCCTGTTTATAGTTTCAAATTTTAAAGACCTCTTGCTGCAGAAGAAGAAACACTTCCTGCTGAGTTGTATTGTAACGCAGTGTTTAGCTTCCTCCCATGTAATGTGAATGACAGGATAAATGCTTATTCAAATGCTTTATACTCTTAAAAGTCCAACATAATAAAGAATGTAAGATTGTAAGAAGATGACTAAACAGTTTGAGTGACATTATTATAAAAGTGAAGATACATTTCTAAAGCATTCACTTTCAGGTAGACGCAGGTGTTTTCTGTGATTATACAAGAAAATCAGAGAGTGTGTGCCATCATGTACGCAGCAAAAATAAAAGGGCAGGGAGAGGCTGATTGCTTGCTCAGTGAATTCATTAAAAATAAATAAATAAAGAGAGAGAGAGAGAGAGATAGAAGCTGCATTTAAAAATGGTACATTGGTTTTCAAAGACCGTGAGGTACACAATGTACACACACTTCAGTTTTTCCAAGAAGTGCTACAGCAGCCTCCTCAGTTCTCACGCAGAGATGAGATGAAAAATCAACATACTGTGAAAAAAAACAAGCTTTTTGAGCTTTTGGTCAGGAGGGTTCACGCCATCCGTTCAGCGCCTTTATTTATCTTCATAGATAAACAGTCATGCAATCAAAGGTAATTTAAAATTGAAAAGTCCAGTGAAACTGCCCTCCACTCTCCTCATCTCTCACGCTGAGCTCCATTCTCTGCTAATTACTTTCTCCATAATGCTCCTACATGCTCTTGGGCCAGCGTGTGTTTACTTTTGTACTCTTGTAGACGAAAAACCGTAACGCTGAAGACTCAAGTGTTTGTTTCTGTGCCAGTCGCACACTACTGACACACTCTGATAAAGAAGAAGAGGTTTAAAAAAAAAGAAAGAAAAGCAGGTGAAATGTAATCAAATTTTTGTGCAAAGCTCCCTGGGTGGCTGAGACCTGTATTCAAACAGAGCAGACATCTGAATGTAAATGTGTTTCTTATTCGTATACATTTCATTTTTAAGTAAACACTTGTCCGTGAATGGTAAATGAGAAAAGCAGAACAACTCTGAAGCCTGTAAATTGAATGTATTGCTGGATACAGAGGGTGATTAGCTTATTTTTTTTTTAGCATACAGACTAGAAAGAGGAAAACAGCAAAGCCTGACTGAGTCCAAAGATTGTAATTACGCCTACAGGCACCTTTAAAGCTTCCTAGTTAACCTGTGCACAAGTCAAATCCAGTACTTATATATAGTGTACATTACTTTCCTGGCAATCTCACAGTGTCTACAGGACTGTGGGCGGTCGCAGTGCCCTCCTGTTTTCTGGCACACCCTCCCTATTGCTTTTAAGCTAAACTAATCTGGATCTATCTGTGTATTTACTGAACATATGTAGCCTACTGTATAAACACAGTAGCAATATTTTTTATTTAACTATAAGCATGAAAAGATTTGAAATCAGCCTAATTTCAGCTCATAAATATATTTTTTCTTTTTTCTGCAGGTAGCTCATCAGATATTTCCAAAGCAATGACCTCTGACCTCCCAGCAGTGACTACCACTGAAGCAGTGACCTCTAAACCCGCTGCAGCTCCTACACCGTCAGCCACAGCAGAAACCAGCAGCAGTGGCCGAACCCAAAGCCTCCCTGAAACCAGCACCATCCCAACACTGGACCTTCAAAGCCCACTACCTCCTCCCCTAACACCTCCCCCACCTCCTCCTCCTGCACCAGACATCCCTGACCTTCCACTGCCATCACCCCCGGTCTTCCCCCTTCCTCTGCCTTCATCCAAACCTTCTTCTACATCCAGTCCTCCTTCTCCTCCATCGCCGCCTCCCACTGACAGCCCACAGCGTCCTACCACGCTCAATCTAAAGACGCTTCCACGTCCCAGCGTCAGGGAGAACGGCTGCCCCCCGCCTGGGCTGGATGAGGATGAGGATGAGAGGAAAATGCTGGAGGAGGATCTAAAGAAATGCATCGAGGACTTTAAAAAGATCCGCATGCCCAAAGTTTTTCCAGATCGCAAGAGGCACTGGCAAAGGGACTTGCTCAAGAAGTACAACGCATAGAGAGCTTTGCTGTGGCATCATAGCGAACAAACCTGACAAGGACTTGGCGAGGACATCCTGCGAGCACCATACTCAGGCTTTATATTTACATTGCTTTGATTCTGACTTTGTGAAGAGTATCAGCAAAAACCTCTAATGCAGCTTTTGCATGTCAACAGAAGTGAACTGCTAAAGTATAGTTCTCCAGCTGAGCTTGTCTAGCCAACATGCGCTACATTTGATGTGTTTACCCAGCATAGAAAACATCCACGTCCAGATTGTGAGTCATACTTAAGTTTTTCCAACATGTTTCTTTTTTTTGGAATATAAAAAATATTTGGACTCATTTTCTTTTCACTCAGTCAAACAATATTAAGTGGAGCTTTCTGCCCTTCTCCTTGTACTATGTCCACTGATCAAGCAACTGGAAAATGTAAGCAAAATTTGAAATGTTAGGCGTTTGACCTTAATGATGCAAAAATAAAAGACAGAAGTGAAATCTCTGGTGCTAATCATCTAAAACGTCTCACCTCATCAATATTAACTGTACAACTTCAAAGCCCTTCTACAGTATTCCTTTCTGCCTCTGATTCAGAAGCTTTGCAATTTCGTTCTTTTTGTGATTACATTATCTGCGAGCCCGCAGTGTGGAGACGGCAGGGGTTGGGGTGGGGGGGTCAGAAAGAAAGCAGTGTACCAGGAAGCAAAGTAGGTAATTACAGGCAGCCAGAATGTGGAATAATAATGACAATAATGACTACATGAACCAGTGCACAGTACCATTTGTTCCTCTATCTGCTCCACATAAAATGCTCATCCAGCTGCACTAATGAATAACCAGGTGTGTGCGTGTGTGAGTGTAGTCTCATTATGGACTAAATGATTTAAGTCCATAAAAATGGGAGGAAAGAGTTTATTTTTCATTTACTATGTGAACTAATTCTGAACATCATAGCTTTCACCCGTTTAACAGTAAAATTATTCTGGAAAATGTGCATACTTGCTGTCACTCTGAGACGAGAAGGAGCTTGGTGGGTAGCTTAGCTTAGCTTAGCAATAAAACGGACGAGTGGGAAATGGCTTGCTTCAAAACCAGCCTGCCACCACCGCTGCAGCTCTTTAGTAACGCTGCATTCAACATTTATATGAAAAAACAATGTTGAAAAATTGTTGCATCACTTAAAGCAGATGTTTCTGGGGCAAAACTGGCAATGATTTAGCATGAGCCCATAGAAACAATAAAAAAAAGAAGCACAGCTTTTAAAAACTGGGGTTTAAAGTCTACATTTGAACTTTAAAGAGTGCCTGCTTTAACTCTGTATGCCATAGTACGCGACTTCATCAGTTTCTAGCTCCTGATTATTCACAGTCACTTAAAAAAGCACTGTTTCAGTTCCAGGGTTTAATGTTTGAGGATATGATAAATTGATAATCTGGTCCTTAGGAGGTAAAAGGGATTTACATGCGACTCATATGAAAAATAAAACATGACTGTCATTATTTATTTAATAAAAATTAGACCAGTCAAATGAAAAAACTAGCATGATGGTATACTCGTGTCTTTAAGTTAGCTGTGGCAGCAGCGGGGTTAAAAAAAATTGAGAAGTGAACAAATGGCCAAAGTGTTAAAAATACATTGTCGTGCACCAGAGGATGTGACGTCAAACTAGGCGTGCGCTACACATTGCTGGGGGGAGCATGGCGAGCATGAAAACACCATTAGTGCTTCCATTTGAGTTTGAGTAGGTCAGACTGTCCAACACGTAGAGGAACTACAAAAAAATTATTTTAGACTCTGAAACCCATCACTTCTGCTCATCTGAAGTTGTGGCACAGTGGCAGCAGGATAAGTGGGGTATTCCTGATCAAATTCTTCCCAGCCACAGTTTCCAGAGGATTCTCGCTCTACCCCAGGAACTCACCCCAGTTGGGCATACTTTAAAAACCTCCAAAAGAGAGACACCCAGGAGGCATTCTAACCAAATCACATTCCCACATCTCCTTCCATCGGCAGCAGACTGTTTCCTGACCCCCAACGGAATAAATTTGATGTTAAATTAAATTAAGAACATTAAATACACCGACCTTTAAAACTGCTGGCGTTAAAGAGCCTTACTGGGACTCGCAATTGTTATATAATGTTTGAGTTTCAAATTGTTGACACTTACACTATTTGTTACTAAAATACACACTAATAAGTTAATACATAATGTGTCTCATGCCCAGCACAGTTTTACAGCTGTGGGGTGCTGAGCCACAAAAAAACCCCTCCTTCCTCCTTCTTCTCAAAAGTTACTCGCCATAATGACTCTTGCCTAATTACGTTTCTCCAATTTGAACTTAACACACAAAGTGCTTTTGAATTTTTAAAACCTTTTTGATAAACTTTCCTCTGTCTACGCCAACATCCTGTTTCCACTGACGCAAGAGACCATCAAATCTGTTTTGTTTTGATTTACAAAAACATCCATGTTTCATTTGCTTTCATATTAAGCTTCTACTGAGCAATAAATATTACACAGAGCCTCCAGTATGTATGTATACACACAGTAGAGTTCTGGCTTAATGAATGCAGCTTTGAGAATGTTTTTATGAGTAATTCTTTCCTTTTTGATCATTTTATTTCTCTGCCTGCCTCATTTGACCTGATGTAACCTGTTGCTTTTCCATTAGACCCATAATGAGCCCGATGGTTGTCTCTGGTTAGAAGTCCTAATGATGTTGCCTTATCCTAGCACTTTCCATCAGCACTTTGCCTCCAGTCTGATGCATTTTAATACTGCGGTTAGGCTTTAATCCCCGAGTGTTCGTTGAGAGTGAAGTTAAACATGGTTAAACAAATAGAATAGTTTTATCGGGCACTGGTAATCGCTAAGCAGCACTAGAGATATCCTCTGGCTCTTAGCAGAGGATTAGCAACAGATTAAGGTTTTCACAGTCCAAAAGAGTCACTAAAGAGATAGCTCCTTTTAACAGCTACATAATGACAACAATTTATGCCATTCAGTCAGTCCTACCATATTTTACACCGACATGAACACTCAGGACAGTTCCGACTGGCTGCTGATTGCTGAGAAATCCATAGTAAAGATTCTGCATTGAAGCTCATTAGAGAGTATTGCCTCATCAGCTCCTTTTTTCCACTTTTCTAATCTTTCAAGATTGGCTTGGATGGCGACAGTGTGCTGGCCAGTCTCCCTGGCTCAGGGGAGTGTTGCCATGAGCTTCGTGAGTCAGATTGCATGCAGAGGACTGAAAAGATGAGCCTGATTTAAAATTCCATATTTACTGCCGCAGAAGTTGCACAGGCTGCTGCTTTTGAGTCATGTTAGACAAAATTGTCATCTCGCATCCAAAAACAAAGTTCTTGATTTGCATTCGGGGATCTACAGTAGAAACTGATCACTTCCCAATTCTCTTTCACCTTTTGTCGTTTTTGTTTTTTTGTTTTAACCCCCTGAAGCTTGCCCCTTGACTTATTACAGATGCACCAAGAGAATTTGATCTCTGAAGTCAAAAGGCTTAGCCCTCCAACAAAGGGAATACTTATCCTTTGAAATAAAGAGGTAAAGCAGTCTAGTGGGACCAGGACTGACAGAAAACATTCTTAGACAGAATATTTAACCATGTGAGATCAATCTCAGCAATTGTAGCTATACGGTGATGATTAGCGGTCCAGGGAATACCATGCAGTCTTTCTTTAAAGTCACTTCCTAAAGTTTTCACTGGATGCACATGGGGTGAAGCAGCACTGGATTCAGGATTTCTCTGTATTTCTCTTAGTGATACACCCTAATGAGTAATCAGAAAAAGGCGTTCTCGAAGGAACCAATCATCTGTTTTCAGGTAATGTCCTGTAGACCACAGCAGCCTCGAGCAACAACAGAGTCAGATTGGGGAAAGCTGCCACTAACTTATCCGTTATTCGCCCTTTTTTGCTGACACACGGGGCGCCTTGCATTTGCATAAAAAGAGCACCTTGCAGATTTATTTCAAATGGCCAGCAATACATTAGCATCTCATTTCTTCTGGGCATGAGTTATCTTCAGTACAGTCAGCTCTCTTGACAATTAAAGCACAGCTGAAAGTGATCCTCGTGAAATACAGTGTTGCAGTGAGAGCAGGGATACTTCAGCATCTCAGCAGTCAAGAAGAGTTTCACACTTTAAGATAGAAACAGTTTGTGCAAGAAGTACATATGTGCTAATAAAATTAGGCTTTAGAGGAGATAAGAGAAGTGAGGCCTAATTATTATGCCTAAAACGGAAGCTGGCAGTCAAGCTGTCTAACACACTTGGAGGATGATTTCTGAAAAATACTGCAGTTATTTTTCTTTATCAGGGTTTTGGAGTGACCCGAATAAGACTGCTTTGATGCAGTTATTCTAAGAGGCAATCGCTACTTTGGCATAAGTTGAAATCATTGAGTGCAAAGATCCTGAATGATTAAAAAAAAGTCTTATCGTTATACTATACTCCAAGTGCAAAACTCCATGTACAGCAGCTTAGCAAGGCACTTCATCAGGGCTGAATCAGAGTAGCTGACTCACGCCCTTGAATAACAGATCGGACTTCTTAGTTTGTCTGGTGATGCATGTGTGCTTGGGTGTGTTTTTTTATTTTATGGTTGCAAGTGGCTGTAGAAGCTTTTGCTTTACACCTAGGAAAGCTGCAAAGATCACATTAATCACATGAATGTGCCCTACAAGACCAGATAAATATAAACAATGACCTCAATTTTCTTCCCTTTATTTTGTGGCATTAAGTGATTATGCAACGTCCCAGATGCAGACCTGATTATACAGGTTCAGGTTATTTTGGAAGTCTGATTACTGTGAATCATGCATAGTAAAGTGTTTCAACCAGACTATTACCTTAATCTTGTTATTTACAGTCCACGAGTTATGCATGTGAGTGCAAACGTGAATGTGTGTGTGTGGACAAAAATGGAAGTGCAGTCCAGTCCATACAGTAATTGTTAGCCAGCGTGGCTGCATTGCTTTGGGAAAACATGTGCTGGCACACAAGTGTCCTTTAAACAAATGTATGTTGTTTAATGGAGAGAAAGCTGGCCATCCCTGGAGGCAGTCTACACAATCAGCAGGAGACACATGCTCTGGAGAGAGGCAGTGGAGAGGCGAAGAGGGCCAGAGAGAATGTGTCAGACGCTCTTCACAGATTTTCCATTTCCATCATTAAAACCTGGAGCCTAATCCTGCAGCTACTTTAATCTCTTAATTCTGTACCCTTTTTTTCCTCCTCTGCATACAGTGCACTCCTATTCCATTCTCTGTCTCCTCCTCACTGATTTGAAAAAATTTCCATAGATTTGGTGTGAAAGCTTTTCCCTTTTCCCTTCTCCTCCACCACACACACACGCGCGCAGAAATACTTGTAGTCTTTAAGTAGGGTCACTTTGCTTGCTTTCAAATCCTTTGCATGAACATGCCTCCACACGTTGTGAGTGCACATGGAGGGTTTTGATGCTCGTTTATGCCGTCTCAGTGATTGCCGTCAACCTCTGAATAACCCAACATCATAGGTTGTGCTCAATAAAGGCACGTGGATATGGGCAGTGGCATGAAGTAAATGGGGACACTAGACGACTTGAATATCAAGCATCACATAAAATAGTGAATATGTGGGATGGTGTGGCAGATGGCCTGATAGTCCAATGTGTGGGCCAAGTGCTTGGCCCGCTACTTTTCTCAGTGGAAAATATGACATGCCCTGTCTGAATGCGAGGCACAGTGCTTTGTTGCTATTTTGCAGAGACTGAAGCACGATTGGAAAGGCCTCCCTTGCTCTGCATGCGAATTGCAGCTCACCAAATATAGAAGCAAATATCAAACAGGCTAAGCCTCCTGCAGGAGTGTTATATATTTACAAGAACTTCAACTAATGGCAAAATCCGGCATTAGCAATGTAAGTCTGCATCTACATCACATCATTTGAATTGATTAAGATTCAACAACGTCACCCTGACAGTCGTCCCAAGATGCTCTGCTGCTCATTAATGCTTTCCTTGGCACAAACCACTGCACCGCGTTCCATATTATTCCCTCCCTTTTTCATACGGTTGACAGTAGTTTTTCCGCATAACAATAAGTGCCCTGCTGACACGTTACCCTGCAGGCCATCTGCTGTCGTCGTGTAGAGGAGCAGAAAATGCAGCCTGACATGAGTTTAATCTACAGCAGCGGTGCCGTCTGCTTTGTCCGGTCCTGTGACTGGTCCCATTTCTCTACTTTGTGAACTCCATGGTGGGAATTTAGTGTAAATCTGAAATGCAGGCACACGAGAACTGCGTGTATCTGCACAAATCTGGGGAGGTATCCTGCTGCTGCAGCTTGTTTTGATAGTTTTTTTTTTAGATAACTCTGAAACAGCATTAAAAATATACAGTACACCTGACAGTAGGAGACGGAAGCACGTCTCATTGATGTTGTTGTGAACAGCAAGCATTCTGCTGATGCTCATGATGCAGAAAGAAATATGCCTGCAAAAACACTACGCTTAATACAGTATTGAGATATCGGTCCCTGTCTATCTTGCTATAAAAATATAACTGAACTGTGATCTGACACAACCCTCATATAGCGCACAGTTCTTGACATCCAGAGAGAACACTGGCTTTTAAACACCAATTAGCCCTTAATTCTATGTGACATGAGTTCATCTTAACTAATATTTTTAAGAGTGTTAAACCTCACCTGCATGTAACTTGTGAGCTGCAGTCTTATCTGTCATTCAGCACAACACAAATAATTCAGCTTCATGAGGGCATAATAATTACATTCTCCATCACACAATTTCTCCTTCCTGTGTAGTACCCTCAAAAAAAAAAAGAAGAAAAAGAGTAATACTTATGCAAAATGCATAACACTGACTTGGAAGAAGAAATTCTAGTGAGTTTGTTAAAGACTAAAATCACACACATCAAACCACTTTCAGATGACAAGTGTTTCCTTGTGATCTTCACCAGTAAGCTCCATCTGTACCGAGCTTCAAACGCTGTGCTGTCACCCAGTAAGTGCAACAAAACTGAATGCACTTATTCCCAATGCTTTGCTTTCTGTTTAGTTTGTAATTTACACGTCAGGCAAACTATTTTTTTTTTTTTTTGGGTGGGGAGGCTGTGCATTCTCCATGAATCCATAACACTGCTTTCCTTCATTAAATACGCATTTCTGATACAAACAAAAAGGAAACTATGGAAATATTCTGCAGTTCTGGTGTTATTGCTAAACAGGGAATATAAACTCTACCCAATAGCAGAAATAATACATTTTTCATGTGGACAGTCTGGCCTGAATATTGTCGAGCTGCACTTAGACACTAAAAGTATGGCTGGAGTAGTAGGATCCTGATTTTTACTGACAAAAAGAAATCTCCAGTGAGCGACTGTGACATTGTTAAAATTTATATTAATTCCCATCAAAATCTGGAGACTTTCAAGCTCTGTGACTTGCACCGCAGGGACTGTTGTTGCTGTACTCTTGTTATGTGTCACCCCCACACCCCGAGGTGATGATTTCAAATGCTGTGTCTCTTTTGTTTTTAACATTAATTGAATCATTATTTTTACCAAGAAGGTCTGCGGGAACCAAATACGCTTTCTGAGTTATTTGGCAGCGCATAAAAGAAGGGATTATTAGGCTCATGGGGGGATGAGGAAAAGATGAATAAAAACTCAGACTTGCAATTGTTTAACATTCAGGGACACATGCAGCAGCAGATAGGCCGCATTAAACAACAATGCCATTAATAACAAAGTAAGGGAGTTTTTGCGAACTTGCTTCTGGAGCTGCAATGCTGCACTGTTTCTGGCACAGGAGGACTTGTGGTGCTCTGGGAACAGATAGTAGTTTCCTTGGCCCTGCACTCCTGCTGTGTGTCAGCCTGAGTCACTGCACTCTCCTGGCATTGTGTACTGCTGAGGAGGCTCCTCAACACATCGAGGCTGTACATCATCATCAGTCCCTATGTGCTGTGTGTGCGTGCGCATGTGTGTGTGTGTGTATGCCTTCTCCGCAAGTCTCCCATGAGACCCACACAACTCTTGAGCAGCAAACAAACACTGCGGCAACAACAAAGCCTGCTCAAGTTCCCTGCTGCTTCCAAATATACTGGGAACATTGTTAGCTTCCTTTCTTTTTTCATTCAAATGCATTAATGTTGCTACATCACAAATTCACACTCTCAAATGTCCTTGAAATACCAAACCTCCCACTCACAGAAGCTGGCTTTAGCTTTGTGGAAATCTTTATGTTGGCTACTGATAGCACTGTTATACCAGCAAGCGTAAATTGCTAATTGTATGTTAATAGAGATCGTTCAAAGTGATCCACAGAGAGTTCTACCCCCTGAGTTTCACAGAGCTTTATTGGGGTTTTTTTTAGATCATATTTTAAATTGATTTCTTACCAACAACTCTAATATTTGGTTTCCCTGTCAGTACTTTTGTTCAAACCGTCAAGCAAACCTTACTGTGACAGCAACGTTGTGTCCCTGGCTAAAAAATGATCTCAATGTGACAGCAAAATGATCTATTTATAATATTTACATTCAATAATCACATAACACCTTTGGAGCAAGCATTTGGCAAGAGTGGGGAAGAAAAACTCAATTTTACCAGGAAAAAATCTCCAGCAGAACCAGGCTCAGGGAGGGGCAGCCATCTTCTGTGATGTAGGTAACCAGAGGGGGCGCTGTAGCAGTGGTCCCTTTTACATCTAGTGAAATATTTCATATGGTTTGATGATTATGGCTTATAAAATCAGAACATGAACATCAAATTACTGGAATATAACCCAAGAAGAGAAAAGATATTTATTTATTATATTTATTTATCTCCAAAGGATTTACAACACAGAAATATCCAGCTAATTAAAAGTACGTACATTTA
>VUQR01001026.1:0-13740 GCA_015108515.1 Hemichromis elongatus
CCAATCAAGTTTCCAGCCATAGAGTGAGCTCTTAAGGCTTCCTCATGTTTTCCAACAAAGCGCACTGCATATTTGTATTTAGCCCTGGTATGTTTTTTATGTTCTAACTCTGGCCCCTGTCTGGGTCTACCAGCTATAACCCAGGACCTATGAGCCTTCTTAGCAGCTTCTTTGTAGTCAACTACATACTTATTCCAACCAGGCTTGATATTCTTAGCCTTTCTGGGATGTGTATATAATGGGCGGCTGGCATCTTGTATAGCACTCACTATACCATTGTACATTTCACATAGATCATTACAGTGAGTGACATCATCACAATTAATATTTGAACACAAAATAGCACCCATGGGTAGCTGTACTTCCCTTAGGAGAGCATCCGTCCTCCCACAATAGTACAAGACATCCTTTCTATGTAATTAAAGGAAAAAAAAGTATATAAAACAAAATTATCATTTGATTTTAGAGCTTAGTGCTAGTCTACCACAAATGCAAGCCCCGATGACAGACAGGAAATCTTAATACAATGATTCTTTCTTTCTCTCATTTCTGTATTCACAGGTGAATAAGACTGATTTAAAGTTCATCAGATCACTTTACAAACAAATTCTAACCACTGTTGCATTCAGTTATGCATTTAGTACATACAATATTAGATTAATCCAGCCCTGCTCTGGGCAAATGAGTACAGCAACCCAGTCCAGCATGAGGGGAGACTGTAGGTGTGCCTAAGCGATGCACCACTTTTGTGCAGTCTGATGTCTCCTAAAAAGCAATTAATGATTGGAATATATTTCCCAGTAATTTAAAAACTTGTATAGATTTCCATCTTTAGTTGTGATATAAAAAATTGGATCAGGAGTACTCTGTCTTGTGAGCATTCATAATAAGAAGTAGGACACAATGGTTCTGGTCATGTTTATTTAAATAAATACAAACATAAAATGAAGCAATGGTTTCAAAGAGTAAACACAGTTCAAACTGGAACAAGTTAAGAGAAAACATAATTAGGGGTTAGCCTATACACCGCATCCCTGAGTAACAGCAACATTTACAACCTCTATTACACACCCCACAGATTAAATAGCTTTTCAATGATTTATGGCTTTAATATTGTTACTGAGTTAAAGTCAAAAGGCAGCTCAGTTTTTGATGATAAAAGCATGGTTTTAAGAGGTCTGCTGGCAATGACTGTTAGTTGGCTAGACAAGTAAAGGATTATTTTACAAATGTGCCAGTGGACAACTATATATACATATATTAAACAACACTAGCTCATTAGTTTCATGAAATCAATACAGTAACATCAGCATCAAGTCCCATGAAAGTTAAAAACAGACTTTGTCGGCACCTCCACAGATAAATCTTCATACCCAGGATAAAATGATTTGAGCGTTGTTAGGACTAAACTGCACCTTAATCACCGATCGAATGAAGGCCAAAAAGACGGAAAAGATGACCTAAAACGTCGAACGAGTTGTTACATTCGCTGAAGTCCATGACAGGATGCTCATTCCTCATTAGGGAATTTGAATTTAGCATAGACAATGAGCATAACTACGGACATCAAGACACACATGGAACCAATCACGAGGTAGGCAATGCCGAGGAACTCATTCTTTCCACCCATCCAGGACACGTTGCTGAACACAATCTTCTTCGTCCCATTAAAAACCCGAACAGGATAATCTGGTTCGCAAGTGTTAAGGATATACACTGAGAATACATACAAATGAATACCGAGAAATGTGGAAAAACAAAAACACTAAAGCAGGAAAGACACAAGTTATATCAAAAAAATAAACCACTGACTTTTCATTCCATAAAAATCTGTCTTGCTTGCTTTTCAAACAAGCAAATATATTTAAATATCATAGTTAAAGTATTCAAACTTACAGTCCTTTTTTTTCCCAAAGTGAAAGATATCACTTACATACACTTACATCTGCCTTGGCACACAACAGTCAAAAGCTATTTGCCTAGCTTGTTTACCTATGTCAGGAAATTTGCCTGTTTCTTTTGGTCATCTTAAGGAACCCCTGAGTCATTGTGCTCAAGCCAGTGCCCTGGTGAGCATAGAGACACACCCAACCTGTTGAACAAGTTACAAATACACTGCTGTGGCTGCAACACTACCACTGGAGCCTCGTAAATCTTGAAATCGGTGCAAATCTTTTGCTATTTGTGTTAAATATATTGGTTTCATATCATTATATATAGGTGAGATATTCTAACCAACAATCAAGTACGTGTGGATTTCTGGTAACAGGAAACTGCACTTAAACTAGGTTTTTACGTAATGTGTCATCCATTGCGTATGTAAATTTCCTCTCTATTTTATGTAATACATTTTATCTGAAGTAAGCTATGTCAACACATAAACTGACCACACACAGCAGCTTCTCACCACAGAGCACAAATCTTTTTTGCTCAGTAACAACTGGCTATGATGCAACAAGAATGAGTACAACACTTTCCTCAGAACTGTTTAAACATGGCTGTCATTTAAAGACCCCCCCTCCTTCCTCAGCCTTTAAATCATTCTATTTTATGTAATGAGTATAAGGATACTGTAGATAATTTCAATCGTGTAGTTTCCAGCTGGGAGACCATTTTGATAATCCCCGCTTGCATCAATTCGTCGATACAGCTTTCTGAAATTTGGCAGCGCTGCCCTCCTCATCCACACCAGGAAATCTTGATTCACAAACCCGTTGTTATTAGCGTCTGATGTGTCCAACTCATAAGCAGACTTGGCCCAACTTATGGGTTTCGCAGTACCTGCAAGTCAAAGAAGGCCAACATTTACCAAACTATGTTAATGTTCCTGGGATGTGCACTTTTTATTAACCTCTATTAAAGACAAGTTATGATAAATTAAACTAAAGGTACTACCATTGAAGGCATTCTCCAGAGGTGTAACGCTTGGATTTCTGTATTTGATGTTGTAGTCTGTCCACCAAGCTATCCCTTTTCCATCCAAGGGCACGTTATCTGTTTTCCCATTGACGGTCCGAGTCAGCGTAAATGTGTCTTTAAAAGTGATTAAAAAAAAATTAACACTTCCTTTTAGAGAATATAGTTTAATCTCCACAATTACTAAAGATCGCATACAAACCATTGAACATGCTGTTTGCAATTGATCCGCATGGCACAATTGGTTTATTGTTGCTGTAGTCATAGGGAGCACAGGAACTACTGGGACTCTTCAAGAGATACAGACAATTTTTTATTTATTTATTCATGATATGAAAGATTTCCATGAGTTACAGAACTGTAAAAGTAAAACCAGCACAGCTTTAGAAACTGCATGTTTTTACACATTTAAATCTGTATGTCTGTGATATACTGTGTGTTCTTAACTCACTGTAAAGTAACGCAGGTCTCCATATAGCTGGTTATCATCTTTGGATGCCCCATATTTTCTGTAGTTTTGGAAGTAGTTTGACAAGCCGTAATAAAAGAACACGGGTCCCTGCGATTGAGGAAAACAGAAAACAAAACCGACAACTTAAAAAATAACAACAAAAACACCACTGGGGTGAGAGGCAGGGGCACAGTTTATCTAAAGGATCCATCCCAACCTGAAACAAAGTATCGAGGGTGAAGTTCAGTGAGCATTTGCAGTTTACTGCAGTTGAGGAGGCGCAGGTAGAACACGGTGAGCTTTGGTCATTCCCGGTGTAGTCCATCTGTGTGGGAAAGAACACGAAAGTCTGAATTCCTACTTCTAAATAACATCGATGTTCATTCTTGTGTTCAAGTCTGTAAGCAGACAGCATAGTCAGTAACTGTTCATAAGAATGATCTCATATAAATACCCCCCCCCTAATGCCACCAAAGATGCTCTGATGTTTAAAGACTGTTTAATCATTTTAATTATTTAAAAAAAGAAATACTGGCTGCATGCAGGCTTGAGACAACATATGCTTTCAGTGTTGAAGTCATACCTCTAACACCTGGATGCTCCTGGAAGTGATAAAGAGAGCGACTCCAATGCCGATGAAGGCCAGCCCAATGAGGACAAACCCTGGGATTACAATGCCAGCAGAAAGTATAGGCTGCCATGCCGGAAGCCTTTGTTGGGTGAAAGCAGTGTTGTCAGGCCGGTTGGCTGACTCTGACTCTTCCTTCACCATTTTCTCGCTTCTGTTGGATTGAATCTGAATAAGTTTACAGGTATGCTCCAATTTATAGCATTGCAAATATGTCTATGATATCGACGGCAAAATATGAAAGTCTTATTAAAAGTATATTAGCTCTTTTGTTCACCAAAGATTAATGCAGGTGTGCTAACATTGACGTCACATAACACTGTAGCACAGCTCGACATAAAACACAGCGAAAAGCTTTGTAATAAAGGCTAAATCCAAAAACCCGACCCCCGCAGTATACAGATTATTAAAAGTACACCACTGAGTTTTCGCTCACTTTCAAATGGGTTTGTTCAGAGACACAGTTTACCCCAAACAAAAAGCTTTATCATTATATTCACGCCTAACACTTGAGTATTATATATTTAGCTACTTACGTACAATCGGCTCTAAAACGAAGACACAAAAGCCTCAAAAACAGAACATCGGTATGCTTTCCTGAGTTGTGAGCCCGACGGAACACCTTTACCTGCTTACCCCGCCTCCTCTGCCACACCTGCTTTTTTCTTGGGATGACGTCAGTTGTTTGCAGAGTTGGGGTTTTGCGGACAGAAAGGAGGACGGAAACACGGAACATGAAGGCTTGTTTCGACCACTAAAAAAAAGAAATGATGATACTGGGTTGAACTATGTCAGCTAGGCCTATGCAAATGTGTAACTCCAAGTGTATCATATTTTAAACGTGTGTTTTTAAGACCTCCATAGTGCCCCCCTTGAATAAACTGCACAAAAAAATACCGGAAGTAGCAAAACCTATGTAAATTAAAATGATATTTATTTCTTCCCTTCCCGCTGTATTCAGAAGCTGTTCCAGAGCACCAACAAAGTGTTCATATATAAAGTTAAACAATATTCCATCCATTGCAGTAGTTATGAGCCATTTAACCACTCATTCTGATAAAAGCGTAGTAACAGTAGGAGTTGTTCAAAGGCTCGGCATTGTTTTAGATTGGCAGTAATCTCAACCATTCGCCACACAGGGCGGAAATTGTGTAACGTTTTCCTTTCACCAATCACAGAGAAGTTCGTTGTGCAAGGTCTAATAGTGTGGAGTCTTTGTGTTGACATCTTCTGGGGGGATTGAGAGGTATTATTAATATTTTCTGTATTTTATTATTTTCCGGTGTCTGAAAACATTTGCATAGCACTGCAGAGTCGTGTAATAACGTTTGCAAACGATTTTGCGAACAGTGTATCAATGCGCATCAATTTGCAAACAAAAACCGGCGTACGTGCTCTTATGCTACTATTGATGATAGCCGGAGCTTATTGTTAGCATTGGCTAACCTAGCATGGTCACCAATGAGAAATTAGAAAGGAATATATTAAATTCAATGAAATCTATATGGCTGCAGTACATTGCGTTTTTAGCAGTAACATTAAATGGTTACGATAGAAAAATCACATGTTATATTTAAGGCTCTGGACAGAAGAAAACCTGCTGTTAGCCGATGCTTGCTAAGCTAGTTTTGTCGTTAGCTTGCTAACTGAAACAAGTCTGAGAGCAAGACGGGTCCTGGCTTACGGGATCGAGTATATTTATTCAGAAAGTAGGATACAGACGGGCAAGCCGTTTCGTGTGTTCTTCAGGAGATATCTCGACTTGATCGACAGGCATTGTTAAGGACCCACGCAGGGTTTCAGTATTTTACGAAGTTATGCAAGTCAAAATCCCTTCAAAATTACATAAACGGCCGATATCAAACAGTCCTGTTCGTAACCATATTTCTGGTTCTGTCTTTATTTCTTAGTGTTTGAATGGATATTACCAGGTGCACGGAGAAATGGGTAAAACAAGACAAGGTTATTGTACCTTGGTGCCCTCATTTCATAAAGTCATGACATCCATGCACACGCTACATTGTTTTAATCATCCAGTTATAGTGATTTCTTTTTAAATGAATCAATGTCTTTATTTTGGGTTGACGTATTTTCAAACACCAGGCAGTATTTTGCAGTTGTTGCTTCAAATAGCAGGAGAATGTTCAAGTCTTTATGATGAAAAATTATTATTAACTCAACCTTTAATAAATGACTACACTACACTTAATAGGGCTTTTGGACTGACAGTGCAAAGGCTTGTAGGCCATTCTATGGTGTTTCTTAGTACTGATTTTATACTTTTTATATGATGCAAACTTGAATTTGGTGCCTTAAAGTGCTGTAATGTGTGCAAACAGTTATTTACCCAGTGCTCAAAACCACCCCATCACGTTCATCCAATATTTCTTTCTTTTTATTGTTATTGGTTACACAGCTGTGAACATCTAAATTTCAATCATTTCATTTTTTTTGTTGTAAGGAGTACATCTCATTCCTGTTCCCTTTTTTGTTTAGGAGAGGCCTCCAACATCCTCCATAATGCTGTCTAGCAAGAAATCAGATGCGGGTTCCTCCTCTTCTTCTTCATCTTCTGCAGCGGGAGGTGATAGGGCTCCGGGTTCTGACATCCAGACGGGACCCACAGCCTCAGTGGCTGGAGCTATGGAGTCAAAGAAAAAGGACAGGTCTTCCCCTAGTGGGGAACATGGAGGAGCCTCTTTGTCCCACCAGTCAGGCCCCGGAGGGGCAGATCAGGACTCTGCTGAAGTCCGTAGGACAAGTCGACGCAAGCGAGCAAAAGTAAATATTTTAGGTTTATAGATGCTCACGAGGGAAGGAAAGGAAATGAGTTTATTGTGGCCCTGTGAGAATTCATTATATTCAGGAGCGTTCAATATCCCAGGAGTTTTCATTATCCCGACACAGGTATTCTTCTGCGTCTGAACCTCAGGGAAAAGCTAGAAGTGGCAGTTGTTTCCTAGTGTTTATTGTGTGGTGGTTGTTGGTTATGCCTGAGAAATGTTTCAGCACTTCTAAGAGAAGTGGGAGTAAATGAACGGCTTACTTGAATGTCGGTTTTAATGATGCTTTTATTGTGCCTACTGTTGCAGGTGGAGTACCGCGAGATGGACGAAAGCCTGGCTAATCTTTCGGAGGATGAATACTACTCAGAGGAGGAGAGGAATGCAAAAGCAGAGAAAGAGAGGAAGCAGGTCATCCCTCCTCCACCCCCACCAGTGGAGGAAGAGAATGATAGTGAACCAGATGAACCGTCTGGTGTGTGAAACCCTTGCATGTTAGAGCAGCAAAAGAAGACGTTTTGATTAAGCATTGTGTATTATCATGTACCTCCTAATTGGTTGTAATTCTGAACTCAGTGGCATGTTAAACTAATCCTAGACCTTCATTTTAACAGGAAAGAAATATGCATGTTTATTTTTAGGTTTGGAAGGTGCTGCTTTCCAGAGCCGTCTTCCTCATGACCGTATGACATCCCAGGAAGCAGCCTGCTTCCCTGACATCATCAGTGGTCCCCAACAGACTCAGAAGGTCTTTCTGTACATTCGCAACCGCACGGTATGTATTCATATAAATGCATTAATCGTAGTTTCTAGATAAATGGCAGTAGAGTAATTCATTTTAATGTCTTCCAGCTCCAACTGTGGCTAGACAACCCTAAAATACAGCTGACCTTTGAGGCCACAGCGCAGCAGCTTGAAGCTCCATATAACAGTAAGGAGTTAAATAAAACATTTTTTCCCTAATTTTTTTTATTTTCATCCTTATACAGAAAGAGAAATTTAATGTCCATTTGTTCTCTTTTTAGGTGATGCTGTGTTGGTCCACAGGATACACAGCTACTTGGAAAGGCATGGTCTCATTAACTTTGGTATTTACAAGAGGGTCAAGCCTTTACCCAGTAAGTTCATCCAGTTATTTTACTGCTAAATAGCACTAGCAATTAACCTGATTTTCTACATGACTTTGAGTTGAACAACAAAATACTATTTTTTTTTTTTTAATGTACGCTGAGACTCAGCAGTCAAAGAAATGATCCTTAGAATTCAAATGTAATGCCAAAATTCATGTGCTTCTGCCTTTTCCTGCAGCAAAGAAGACTGGGAAGGTTATAGTTATTGGTGGAGGTGTTTCTGGCCTGGCAGCAGCCCGGCAGCTACAGAGCTTTGGGATGGATGTTACTGTGCTGGAAGCCAGGGTAAATTACTTACAGTGTTTCTGTTAATCAGATCTATGTATAAGTTATTTCAAATTGTTAAATACTCACTATAATAAGCTTCTAAATTCTATTCATTTATACTTTTAACTTGTTTTTTCGAAATGTTAATCTTTCCATGCAGGACCGTGTTGGAGGCAGAGTAGCCACGTTCAGGAAGGGCAACTATGTTGCAGATCTTGGAGCTATGGTAGTGACGGGGCTGGGTAAGAATCAGATTCTTTTTGTTAAAATGCTGACGTTAGTCCTGTAAATCTTTAGCATCTCTGTGCTGTAGAGGTGCATATATATTAGTGTCCAATTCCTAATACTCCAAAACTCAGAGGCGTCATGTGTTCAAGATGCAAATATTTTTTAGTGTCACATCATCTGAGGTCACAGTGTTAAGAGAGCTATTTTTTTTTTAAATTATAATTTTACTTTGATTAACCTGTAGAGGGTGATAACAGCCTGTGTAATGAAATTGTATTTTGGGTCTGTGTGTGTACTTGTTCAGGAGGGAATCCTATGGCAGTGGTCAGTAAGCAGGTTAACATGGAGCTAGCCAAGATCAAACAGAAGTGTCCACTATATGAAGCCAATGGACAGGCTGTAAGTATAATGAATGACCTTAATAAATACTGAGTTGCCTCTTGTCTATTATCCTGTTGCAGCAAAACTCATTGGGACTCCTAAGATATTTGAAAATCCAAATTTTCTTACAAAACCAAGATGTGGCAATAGGCTGACAGCAATAGAGGCATGCATGCTGATGTGTGAAAAATGTCTCCTTGCTTCAACCATACTGCTGTTCATACAGACACACCCATTAAACAGTCAAAGTGATGGTAACAGAACTATGTGAACCATTTGATTTAATAACGCATATAACCTCCATGCACAACTTGTGTTTGCACTATCTCCAGACCAGACCTGCACAATGTTCAGTAGACACATTAAAGTCTGTTTTCTGCTTCAGCTGCCTCGTGAAGATGTCTGGAGTGAACGCCTTTCTTGGGGTCACATGATTTTTTTGTTGAGTTACCTAACTAAGATATGAGAGTCGGCAAATGTGTCTCGTGAAGTTCATACCCCATACATTTTTTTTATCAGTTACTAACTAAAGGGTTCAAATTACAAAATAGCTTCATCATACATCCTAGTTTCACTTTATTATGGATGTTCTCCATCACCCCCCATCACCATTGTTCATGATTGTGGATAGGTCTGGTGGTTCACATAGTTTTTCTGTCACTATGAATGTTTGAATGAGTCTTTTTATTATGTTCAACAACAAGGCAATGGTTTCTGAGTTTGCTGAAATTGATTGTGTGTTTGCACTTGTAACTTAAACGAGTGTGGCCATGCTTTTTGTTACGTTCATGCATAAATGTAGGTAGAGCCACAGGGTTTGCTTTTAGTCTGTTCAGATATGTAAACCAGAACATTCTGTTAGGATTTTCTTTTTTCTTTTTTGGTGCTTGCAGAAAAGGTGCCCTCTTGGCATTAAAGTGCTGCATATGTGTTCCTAGCTGTTACTTGTCCTTTGTTGTCCTTGTTATGGCTTTCAAAGGTTCACCGAAAGGAACTGAACAGCCCAGAAACGGATATAGCCTAATGTCATTAAGTTGTTTTTCCCCTTTAGTTTGTGTTCTGCCCATTAAGCTTCAGAAACATTAGTAGAATGTTTAGGATCGTTTTCAAGGCTCTATTTTGAAATCTTTTGAAGCATCCACATCACGTGTAACCATTTCCCCTTCTGCAGGAAAAGGCAAATTAAATTTACATGTTTTACTTTTGTGCAAACCTGTTTGATTTTGAAGTTGCTTACTTAATGTGTTGTCTCTCTCTTCCCCTCTCCCCTTTTGTCTTTTCAACCCCTGCCATGTTCATCTTTTGGTGAACTACTAAAGGGTGAACGGTGCACAAGTGTATGTATCTGTTTATTTGCATACTATTGCTACTATTTATTTATATCTCATTTTTAACCTGTTTCAGCACTAAATATTGCTGCTCATCCATTTGAACTTCACATCATGTAACCTTTTTAATCCCAGTAGTAGTTAAAGAGAACAGCAAATAAGCAACCTGTCTTTAACTGTTGTGTTTGGAAGAAATGACAAAAAAAAATGTCTTTTTTTTAACTAGTGAGTTGATAAGGAATTGGTCAAAAGGTCATTTTGGAAAAAGCAAAAAAAACCAAAAACCAGATTACAATCCGGATATTTTAGCTCATTTTCATAGCAATTCTATACAAAAGTAGTCATGTTATTGGCTATATTCCTGCTAAATTGCAGTAGAGAGAGGTTGGCTGTGAAAAATATTCAATACGTTAATCAAATAAAATAAAGAACGCTCCATTATTTAATAAATATACAGCATTCCCATGTGTTTCACCCCAATCATGATTCGTAATGTGTTCTGCTAATCCTTAGCCATAGAGCTAACTCTTTTCCTGCATTGTCTGTGTTCTGTGATTTTGAAGCTTGCCATACATCTCTTTCCTGCATGTTTATCAGGGCATCAAATACTGTAATATGTGAAAGCATTTTTGAGGAGACATGACTAGACCTAATGTTTGTTCATCAAATGTGTTTTGTCAATATTGATTCCACATCAAGAGTTAATTGTAGTTTTGTTTATTTGATTAGTTATTGTAATTGCAGCCATGTCTCGTGTGCCTGTAGTTTTATTATGCAGTCTTTTAAATGTGATCATTTGGGTGTCCAGGTACCAAAAGAAAAAGATGAGATGGTGGAGCAAGAGTTCAACCGATTGCTGGAGGCCACCTCTTACCTCAGCCACCAGCTGGACTTTAACTTCCTCAATAACAAACCAGTGTCTCTGGGTCAGGCTTTGGAGGTTGTCATACAGTGAGTATGGGGGAACACTACAAGAGCACACACACAAGAACCCGGTATCAGTATGAAAGATGCTTATAGATACTTTAATACACCTCTAATCAATCGTCTGTATGTCTGTAGGCTGCAGGAGAAGCATGTAAAAGATGAGCAGATAGAACACTGGAAGAAGATTGTAAAGACTCAGGAAGATCTCAGGGATCTTCTTAATAAGGTGAGCATAAATGACTTGAATTTACGTGAATTTCCTTCGGCTAGTGTTGATTTAGCTGCCACTGGCTTCCCCTCCCTCTGCTTAAATACCTCAACTCTTTTCTCCACCTTTTCAGATGGTATCCACTAAGGAACGTGTTAAGGAGCTCCATCAGCAGTATAAAGAAGCAAGTGAAGTAAAGCCCCCCAGAGATATCACAGCTGAATTCCTGGTGAAGAGCAAACACAGAGACCTCACTGCACTATGCAAAGTAAGTTCAATGTTTTTTTGGAAAAATGAAAAAAACAAACAAACAAACAAACAGTTGTCCACCACAGTGTGCAGGAAAGAACTTTCAACATTTAACAAGTGATTTTTAAGAGTACTATAATGCTAAAGAAGTACTAGCATGTGAAGGGGATATTTTATGGACCAGTAGGTCAGGGTGGACGCCTCACAGAATTTTAATGCTGTGCTGTCTAAGTAAACCAGACAGGCTATGTTTAAGTGGTTTAATGCCTCACTTGGACGTAATATTAGAGTGAGTGCCGCTGTTTTATTTTTGGTGCGGATAAATCACCTCCACTACGGCTGTGTGTGTATTTAAAGGGGAAGATTTAGTTTAAACACAGCTGGTATCTGAACTGGATTTGTCTGCGACCCATCCGCCGTCTGAGAGACCACTTCAAGGGTTTGAATCACTGTCTTAGTCTTTCTGTCTGCACATGTGTATACACACACTTTGAGCAAGACAGGCTTGGCTTTTAAGAGTTTGTGTGTGTTTGTGCACATTATATTCTTTTATGCCTGCACTATATAACAAGATTTTAAAGCCAGTGAAGGCTTTTTTTTTGTTGAGATATTCAGTGGTAGTCTTGCCACTTTTTGTGTTTCCTCGGGTCAGCTAGTTTAGAGGTGAGGGATCCTGTGTTGTAGCTTTGCCTGGAGCTTGGACTGCTACGTGGTATTACCAGACTTTGCACTGTGCTCCTAGTTTTTTTCTATTGTGGTAAACTGATGAACAGGTTAAGTCAGCTCTTTCTGTCAAAGGTGTGTGTCCTTTCTGCATGACCTAAAAACCTCAGGGTGTGTAGCACGTGGAACTCGATCTCCAAAAGTCTGAAGTTTGACGTAAAGTACTGGCGTATTGCTAATATTGGGTCCTGAAGTGCATAATAAATGCAAGCTGAAGTTATAATTTATTAAGATAGTAATCAAATACAGACTATAAAAACCCTTTTAAAAATCATGTATTTGTGATAATATCACCAGCATCTGGAAGCATAAGAGGTTTCCTACACTGTGACACTGCTAAAGGTTTAGGCTGTGTTTACACTGAATGAAATGTAAATTACACGACTGTGCTGTTTGTTTGTAGGAGTATGATGAGTTGGTGGAGATGCAGGTCAAACTCGAAGAGAAGCTCCAAGAGCTGGAAGCAAATCCACCCAGGTAAGACCCCAACCAAACCCCCCAAAACCCCAACAGGATTTGGGTTTATTGGGGGTTATTGTTTATTGCTATAAAAATAAGAATAAAACTATTTTTAAGAAATCTTACTTTTTCACTGAGATGCTGTTTTTACAGTTTTAAAAAATTATTTTTGAAAATACAAACCCAGTCATGAATAAGTGTGGAATGCTTTGTAAGACATAAGTGAAAACTGATTACAGTGATTTGCATTTCATAAAGTAGTATTTATAAGAGAACATAGAAAAAAGAAAGGCAACAAAAGGTGGGAAAAGTAAGTGTTACTAAAAAGAAAATTCACTGGGTTACCTGGCGACAGGTCAGTAACATGACTGGGTATGAAAAGAGCTTTTTAGTGAGACAGAGTAAGAGAAGTAAAGATGGGCAGAGGTTCATCAGTCTCCAAAAACTTTCAAAATTGTGTCGCAAAATCGGAATAATATTCCTCAAAGTAAATTGTGAACTCAGAATCTGAGGAAATCTGCGCACATGGGACAAGAGCAAAAATCGACGGTTCTATCCCATCCTTTTTCGATGTGGCGCCGCCATTGAATTCAAAATGAGCTCATATGAAATGTTACATTTTCTCAGTTTAAACATTTGATATGTTCTATGTGTTTATCAGATTTGTAAATTGTGTTTTTAGTTACATTTTAGACAGCATTTCGAAATTTCATTTGAAAGAGCAGCTTGACGTGTGTGCTGTCAGTAGACGTCACTCTTTGCCTTGCCCTTCTCTCCCACAGTGATGTTTACCTGTCATCCAGGGATCGGCAGATCCTAGATTGGCACTTTGCCAACCTGGAGTTTGCCAACGCTACACCCCTCTCCACCCTTTCTCTCAAGCACTGGGATCAGGTATGTACATGAAACGACATAACTGTGCGATGCAAGACTGCTCTCGGGTTTATGAACGTTTGATAAGAACAGTCGAGGTTCTTGGCTTTTTGCATAATAAGCTATTGTTACTTTAAAATCCGGGGGGGGGGGGGGGGGGTTTTTTTTTTTTGGTTTTTATTTTAAGTG
>VUQR01001026.1:27133-47843 GCA_015108515.1 Hemichromis elongatus
TTATGGGAGGGGGGGAAAAAATGAAAAAAAAAGAAGAAAAAAAAAAAGAGACACAGTTAATCCTTCATTTTTCAAAAATGTTATCGTAACTATTCATCTTTGTTAGAAACATGACTGGTCTGTAATTTCCTTATAATTTCGTGGAAAGTTTGCCAGAAAGAACAAGATAATTTGCAAGCAATTATGGGGAAAAAAAACAAAAACAGAGACCGAACTCATTGGTACACTTCCAATTTAAATCACCATTTTTAATTTCCAGACTTTTTTGTCAGGATACGGCAAATCAGCTGTATATGTAAAATGTGAATATCATTAGTATGATGGAGGAATGAGACCTCCAATCATAAATGAAGTTATTGTATGTTTATCTGGGTTCAAAGTGAGCTTTTCTCTCAAGAAATGTTACATTTTCAATAATTTTTCCCTAACTATGCTAGTCTTTCCAGAGGAAGTCCCAAAAAAAGAGCATTTAAATTCATTGCTTGAGAATTTAGCTACAGAACAGTTCAAAAACTGCCTTGTGCAAAGATTTTTTAACAGCTGTTAGAGTCCGTCTCGACTCATTTAACTGCTGCATCACTGTCACTATGATGATAATATATAAGAAGGGGGAGAAAGCCCCCTTAGAGGTGAGATATTGTTCCAACAGATGTAATTAATATGAGTTGAAGGAAATGAAAACTCAACAATATCCTACCTGTCCACCTGCTTCAATCCTCACTTGGTCTGATGTTGCTCTGTCTGACGCTGGCTCCACGGTCTGCCTCCCGCTCCACTCCTCCCCTCAGCTCTGGCCCCAAAGCCTTGCCCCCGACTGGACCAGGGCTCCCCTCCTCTAGAGGAGGCTCCGGGTGTCCTGCTTATCCGATCGTAAGAGGTCCCCAGGTCACCGCTGGGTATCTGTCGTCTCCAAGAGGCTGGGCTGTGAGTTGGGTTTGGACTGGGGTCCAGGTTATCAGAAGCCTGGAAGAAAGAAGTTACATATAAAAACTGGCTGTTGTATTAACGGGCATCTGAAGTAAGTGCTTTTCCAAGTTTAAGAGGAATAATTTGGATTACTTTGCTGAAATTTAATGCCAAACTCTGGAGCTTGTCTACAGGAGCTCTGGGCATTTTGTGGGGCCTTGTTCGGACCTTTGTCTTATGTGAGCATTGAATACATGCCGTTAATGTTAACTGGTGTGCAACAAGTAAAGTCTGCCATGTGGATTTCTGCCAGGGGAAAAATCCCCAACCAAAAACCCCAAACATACCCCAAGCTGAGAGATTTATAATTTGGCGGGCTCACTAGAAAACAAACCCCAAGTTTCTAGTTTGTGGTGGATACAATGGCACGTCCCCTCTCATAACCTCAGTAACCCTTCTCTAAGAAAGCGAGAGTTGGATGACGGCGCAGTTCTTAAAGCACACAGAAACAGCACCCTGCTCCTGTAATTTCAGTTTTTAAAAAAGCACCATAATTAGTGACATTTGGTGGGCTGGAGTTGGCTTCTGGTGCAGTTTTAGAAAGAATTCTTGCTAATTGGCTTTAATGGAGCCCTGCTGGTCTGCCTTTTTCAGTCTCCTGGGGTAACAGACAGGAAATCAGTCACCAGTGAAGTCTGCCAAAGTGGGTGTGCTCAGTGTGGTCACTTCCTGCTACAGCCACTGAGGGAGGAAACCGTCAAGTGGCATATTCTCCTTCTATGGTAAGTTATCGCTCCAAGAGTGGGAGTTTTCACGAACTTTCCTCGAAACGGATGTAGAGTTCCTCCTACACTCAACGGGAGGTTTGTACCATACAACACATGGCAGTGGAATTAAAATAATGCTTGGTTAAAAACAGAAAAAAAAACCCCCTAAATCCCCCAAATACACATACACTGCACAAAAGTGCTGCTCTTTGACCAACTTTTATATGTCAAATAAACAAGCCAAAACTCTAAGATGCTAAAAAAAAAATTGTTTGACTTTTGGGAAATACTCTCAAGTTTCACGTAACTATAAAAAAATGTTAAAACAGGTTTTTCTGGAGTCTTTGTTCACATCAAATTACACTTTCTGCGCAGACCAAACCAGGAAATGGTGCAGTATTTTTGTGCGTTTCACATTTTCAGGTTTATTTATTTATTTCACCTTTCCACCCAGTAAATCCCTTGAGATTTAATCTAATTTTCATGGGAGAAAAGGCCAGGAATGTCCTTTTAACAAAGCCAGCATAGCTGTTCAACCTGCTTCAACTTTTATCTGAGGCACTGACATGAGAATGGCTTCTCTCCCCGCTTCCAATTGAAGGATGATCGGGACCAAAATGCTGAAATATGACTAAGTGTGTCTGACTTAATAAATGCCCTTGCAACTCATCTATGTTGAAATTTTAGGGAAAACAAGGAAGATGAATTTTGCTCTTTGATGAACTTATAGCCAACAGATTTATGAAATAAATAAAGTAGTGCATTCGAGCTCTTCCAGATCATTTTATCTGTCTGTGGTTGCTTGTTTGCTGATGACTTGTTTCACAAGAGGTGGAAGTTCTGGTTAGCATGGCTGCTAACCATCAAGCCATCTGCTCATACTTGTAAAACACAAAGGGTAACTGGTGATCATGGGAATGCCACTGTGCAAATGTGAACATCACAGAAGATCTAAAAGGATAAAAGATTGCATGAGTCTCGATGAATGCCATCACTATATGCCAAAGCAATTGACAGGGTATTTAAGCATGAACCGAAAGCAGAGCCACACTGCTAAAGCGTTGGTTCAGATACTCTAGATATGACCACGACCTTTCACGGGAGGAAAACATGTCTGTCTGTCTCTATCATAAATAACCTCTAGATAATTTATACATGAGGTTCAACAGTGAAAGCTAATCAATAAGTAATCAGTCTGCCAGGGTGCTGAGGGTACTTATATGAATCGGCAGTGTTTTCTCCTCCTTAATGCTTATCAATCGATATGTTCTCACCGGTCCACAGAAAGCTGATTTTCAGTCTGCTCTCCTTCCATCACAAAGGGATAGAAGAAAACCCAAAATGCTCCTTGTTTTTTTTATTTTTTTTATTTTCTCCATTCATCATTTTAAGGTTCAAAGACAATTTTATGAGGAGCAAATATGTCAAACAAAAACAAACGCAGGAGCACAGATGCCCACCCAGCTGAATAACAACTGATGGGGTGTCAGTTAATGATGTTGAGAGCGTCTCCATCTCCAGCCTTGTAATAATACAACCCTCTTTTATCAACCTCTGACACTGCAAACACAGACTAATCCCAACCTTCCACTGTCCTAAGTACAGCTGTATTTATCCAAGCCTCTTGGGAATGGACACAGTTCAGACCACTGAAATATTCTACAAATCCAAACCAAAGATGATCGGCTTTGCTCCAAGACACGCTTCAAAGCCCAGTTATGTTTTTGAAGAAACTTATTTTTTATTGCGCTGGGGTAATTTTTGCACGTAATTGCTATCCAAATCAAGTGACCATTTCATGCATGAAATGTCATGATGAACAAGGTTGTACCGCAGAGTTGAATCAGTGGATTTGGGAAATTCCCACAATAAAATTAAAAAGCGCACGAGTGACAAAAAAAATGAACAGGGGGATGGCGGTTTAACAGTTCACAGCTGATCGAAAAAAAAATGGAGACGGGACTTGTTCGATGGTTCCGGGACCACAAAGCATCAGTGATGTGGGACAGGAGGCTTATCTGAAGTAGTTGTGGTTGTGAAATTGCAGAGCTAAGGTCAAGGCCGAGTGGCACTGAGTTGGCGCTGCCTGATGGGAGCCTTCAAAAATATAAAACTCAAAGTTATTTTGTTAATGCAAGGGTTTTATGATAAAGAAAAAGAGCAAGGCCCTTCACACTTTTTCTACTGGTCTGCTAAATATCAGTGTTGAAAAGGAGTGTTTGAGAGTTGAGGCTCAGTGTTGGGTAGATTTCATTAAGCCCATTGATGATAATGAGTGATATTGAGTAAGGAGGAGTCCTGCAGGCAATTATAGCTCCAAGGCCATGCTAGCTGTAATGTTTTCATACCATGCTTGCTTCAGAAGAGAGGCTCCAGCTTAATGTTCCAGCGTCTGAGCCTGCTTTCACCGCTTTGAAAAGAGTAAAACTATATACTATAGTATGTGTATGTAGTAGTGTGGATATGTAAGTAAAGACAAAGATTCGGGCTACTGCAGGCTCTTTTTTCTACAGAAGAAATCAAGACATGCTGATAAACAAGTAGCTATTCACGGATGGATCTAAAACTGCTAAAATGCCTGGATGAGACTGGGAATGCCACGTGTCTGCCTCACTGGAGATTATCATCCCTTTTCTTAAAGCTGGTGACAACCTCCCTGCCTCACAGCTGAGATTGAGAGTGCTCTCCACAGGCCCAGACTGGCAGCTAAGGGTGGATATTGGCAAACAATTGAAGTTCCCAGAGAACGTCACACATACTACACCCCGACCTGAAGTCCTTATCGTCTGAGACTTCATCAAACAAGTTCCAAAATCAAGGCATTTGTGGAGGCGTGCCGAAGCTGTGCCTGGCGACCTAGCTGTGACGCCATTAAAGCGGGCTGTCGAGGCTTCAAGGGTCTGTCTGTCTGTCTACAAAGCGCTGCTGAGGATAGGAGTGAATGGAATAACAAAGGAGGGAGGCATACGCTGCATCACTGTAGCCACAGAAAAAGCCACTAGAAGAAGAGATGAAGAGGGGAGATCCTTGGCTTGGTTCTCCAGGGATTCTCGCTGATCAACCCCAGCTAGATGGTTATGATGTTAAAAGACCCAAAACCCCTGATTTCCCCAGATACATCACTAAAGATGCATCCCAGCGATTCATGAAGATGTCTTTATAAATCAAAGCATCCACTATAGACCAAAAACACATGTACGTTAACACTGTGACCCAGTGCTAGGGTTTTACCTCTTCCTTCGATGCGTGAAATATTCACACTCCATTTTTTAAGCTTTAGTTATGATCTCACAATATAATCACAATGGCCCACACATCACAATGTAATATGTGAGGCAAACAGTGGAAAGGTTTGCCAAACTTAAATTGGAAAAAATTAAATTAAGCTCTTAAACAGTGACAACATACCATGTACAAAATAAAGTCATAAAATAAAATTGCAGACCTTAACAGACACCTTTGCTTATTACATGGTGTCTTCCAGAATAAGCAAACTGAGTCTCTCACTGATGTGGTAGCACATTCACATGGGAGAAAGCTATTTTCTTCTCCTTGAGGTTTTTCTAACCTACTTTTCCCCCTGTTGAGGTCTTTTTCATTTCCATCCTCACTACTTTCTGTCCCACCCTTTTCTCTTTGTGCTTACTGGGGCAGCAGGAGTGGGGCCTGCAGAACTGCTGTGCTAAGCTTGAAGTCACGGAGTCTGGCGTCAGGGAAAAATACCAGCTGAACTCTAATGCAAAGTTGACACACCAGAAGCTAAGGCCTGCAGCTGCACTTTGCGTGGAGTCTTTATCTTCATGGTAAAACTATGTGCATAGAACAGTACTTTAAGCTCAGTACCAACTTTTTATTTGAGTATCACAAACTCATTTTTTAATTTACAAATGCTTGAGAAATGTACAAAGCAAAAACAAAAATGCATCTAATAGCCACGTGTTTAATATCATATTCAATAAAAACAAGTCTATAAAAAACTAAATCTCCTACAGGAAAGCTTTAAAAACCTGAAGTCAGTTTCCCTTACCGCTGGCTGCTGTGAATATGATCGGCTCCAGGACTGAGAGGTAACGGGTGCATGGGGTATGGCCCTTCCCAACCCTCCTCTTTCCATAGGGGGAGACTGAGAGATCTTACGCATGTACACCTGGGGAAAAAAAGAAAATTCACTCTATTATTTTTTTCTTTTCTGTTTTGTGTGTGAAATTACTTTGGTATACACTTATTAACTTTCCCCACCTCAGCAGGGGACGGCTTGGCTCCCTTCTGTGCTGCAGCATTTCCGCCGCCTCCTGTTCCACTGTTTACAGAGTCCTCTGTGTCAAAGGTGGTTGCCCTGTAAGCTCTCCACGTTGTTGCAGTTTCTGTTTCATCTTCAGACCCGCCATCTGTCATTGCTCTCGTACTCCTTCCTCGACTTCCCTCGTCCACAGACATGGGGCTTTTGTTCCTCCAGGGGCTTCTCATGGTCACATTCTTTATATCTGGCAAACTGTCTTCGTGTGACAGTTGGCTTTGCCGTTGGCTTCTCCAGCTGGTGACGGTGGTCGTGCTGCTGCTGCTCTCAAATCCTGATTCAGTGTCGTTGAAGTCTGAGGAAGTGACGTCCGGGGACTGGAGGCTAATGTTGCTGCGCTGGCAGCACAGGTGGCTGGTGGTCGTCTCCATCCTGGAAGTGTTGTGGAGTTTAGACCTTGATGATGAATCACTGTGGCTGTGTGGCCCACAGTCCTGGTCCTGGCATGGCCGCAGAGTGATCTCACTCTTGGGTATGGAGATCTCATATGGGACGGAAATACTGCCATGATGTTCAGTGTTTGGGCCTGGCAATATAAACAAAATGATACATTTATATAGATGCAACAAGCTGTTTGTAATGCAGTGTTCTTTAAAATATCAGTTTTTGGAGGGCAAAATTTTGACTCATGACCAAAACAAATGACATTCTATCAGCTTAAGTTTGTGTTTAAAGCTTGTTAGCAAATACTAAATTGTCTCTACTCTCTCTTTTCTTTCCCTTCATCCATAACCAGTCAAGGCAGGTTGGTGCCTATTCCTTAGCCTGGTTCTTCCTGTTAGAGGGCAGTTTTTCCTTTACCAAGTGTTTGCTTGTAGGTGGCAGGTTGTCTGATTGTTGGGATTTTCTCTCTAATTTTGTAACCTTCAATATAAACCAGCTTGAGATAAAAGTTGTGATTTAGTGGCATATAAATAAAACTGAATTGAGTTGAATTGAAAAAAGATGATCATCTTAATGAACACAATTTTATTAGGCACCAACACAGATGGCTCTGCCGCCAACACGACTAGAGGTTAATTCCATTTACAGTCTGCTACAAAAATAGTTTTGTCCTTTTTGACCAAGTTTTCCCTTTTATGGGCTGAATTTTTAAAGTAATTCACATGTCAAACCTTAATTAAGGTTTAATGTTGGAGAAGGAGATGCTGATGACTGATAGGCATTCACCTTGGACCACATTCTGGACATCATGATGATGTATGTGGTGCTAGAACCTAAATGAGAACTTTTCTGACTAATAATGGGGCTTGTAGCATGTCTAATTACCCTAAAAGCCTGAGTGCTGTAACTTGTGAGCACTAATTAGAAGGTTTCAAGTGACAACAACTAAAAATGTTGTCCTTACTGTACTATTTAGAATTAGTATCTAGATCTTGTCCTGGAAAACGGAGTACAAGTTTAACTAGATTGTTCTAAATTGTTGACACCTACCTATAACGATGTTACTGGTAGATGTGTGGCGTTCTTTAATAGGCGCAGGTTCACTGGACACACTGCTGCTGCGACTGCTGGTTCTGGAAGAGCTTGGATCACTTGGGTAGATGGTTATACTACTGGTGATTTTATTAGTAGTGGTCACTATTGGTTTGGTCGAGATCTTGGGTTTCCCATTTGTAGGCAAGTGTTCTGAAATCATTACTTCCTTTCTATCAATTTCAACAATAGCAGGCTTGATCACAGCTCTTGACCTCAGTGCCTCTCTAGGACTGCATACTCGTTGCATTTCAATCCCTGTCGGAGTGTGCATGGGTCCCTGGTGACCTCCCTCAGCTACCTGTGACCGGCTGTGCAGCTCCTCATCAAAGGAGCTCCTGGAAGAAGAACCCTCTGAATGCGAGTCCTGGACTTGAGCATATCTAGAATACCTGGAGGTTGCAGTCCTACTGCTTACAGTTGTGCTAGCTGCCTCAGCTGCTTCAGCTGTAGGGTCCAGCTCAGTTGGCCTTGAACCAGTAGATTCTGTTTCTGAGGCAGAAGAATGACCCTCTGACCCCTGGTCATTGGGCAGCAATGGATTGATGTGAGATCTGTATGCCGTGTATGAGCCATTGGCTTTGGATATAGTAGAAATAGAAGAAGATACCGATTCCTGAATCTGGTCTACTGATTCCTGATCGGAAGCGGACACCGTTTCCTTCTCTAGAGCAGAGATGCTGTTCATGGTACTGGAGGTACTGTCAGGCACAACATCAGAGTTGTTAGATTCACTGTCACTACCTACGTACAGTTTTGAGAACTTTTCTCTGCTCTTCTTGATGTCATCAGTATGCTTGTGAGCTGTCCTTAGTGGCTTCTGGTCATTTACTGCTGGAGGGTATCGACTAAGGACGGATACCTTCTTGGTATCACTAGAATTTGTATTCATAGAGCTGTATGTGGCTCCTCTTGGCTTTTCCTCGGCTCCCCGGACTGTATCTCGTATTCCATTATCAGATGAATTTGTGGCAGTTGTAGTTTTTGGTGTCCTTCTCTTTTGGGCAGGACTTAGGGCTCTTCTCACTGACTTAGGAGAACCCTTCTCAGAATTGCTGAAATCTTTGTTCCAAGGTTTATGCTGTGGAGATAAGTCCCTGTTCCTGTGTTTTGGGGAACTTGGCTCTGGGACAGTTGCCGCACTTCTATATTTAGGTTTTTCTTGTCTAAACCCTCCCTTCGGGATAATCTCTTCATTCTCAACTTTGCCATTTTCAACGACCTTAGCAGTGCTGCTTCCATTGCCGTGTTTATCCAAGTTACCAATTCCATTTCCTCCGATTCCTCCTTTTCCACACAGCTGTATCCTGAGGTGTTCCACCTGCTCATTTAACTTGCGAACTCGGTCCCTTTCTATCTGGAACTTTTCGTGAAGCTCGCCATTTTTGGACTCAGAGTTCTTCAAATCCTCTTCCACAATCTCCAACTGCTTAAGGCGGTTCTTCAGTCGTTCTATTTCCTGTGTCAGCTCCTTTACTTTGTTGTCCTCCTGCAAGTCTTCAAGACCGCTGTTTTTCTCATTCTCAGACAGCTTTGAGTAGTCAAGGCTCTTCTTTTGTCCAGCCAGCTTACTTGTCAAGAGTGCTGTGGATGTTAGCTCGTCTTCAATTCTTGAGCTCATGAAATCTGCTCTGCCAGAATCTGTTGACATGTCAAAGCGATTCTTCTGGTGCGCCAGCTTTTCTTCCAACTTCAGAATGGTTTTCTCATCCTCTCTTTGTTTCTCTAGCAGCCTCTTACGCTCATTCACAAAGGTTTGGGTGAATCCCTTGAGCTTTTCAAGCTCCATAGCCAAGGCCTGCTCTGTTCTCTCCAGCTTTGTCTCAGACCCCTCTACCTCTTTCAAACGGGCTTTTAGTGTCTCCAACTCAGATGAGAGCTTCTTGGTTAAGTTCTTCTCCTCATTGAGGCTAAGGCAGAGCTGGCTGCAGTCAGACTTGCTTTTCCCAAAAGCTTCTTCCAGTTTCTCAAGTTCAGCCATCCGTCGCTGAAGACGTTCTATCTCTGCCTTTAGCTCTTTCGTAAGGTTTTCCTCCTCTTCCAGTTTCTCTCTGACTGTGCGGCAAAGATCCTCGGCTTTACGTACCTCCTCATCTTTCCCCTGCATCTTCAAGAGACGTTTTCTCAGGGCTTCCACATCACCAAGCAGGGACGAATTGCTTCCCTCTGCCTGGATAATTTTGTCCTGCAGAAGAGAGAGCACAACAGTTCTTTTCATGTACTGTGTTTCCTTTTCACTTCATTCATTCTTGTGAGATGCACAAACAAACAACTCCCCACACACTGTCACAACCACTTACCTGTAGGTCAAGAAGCTCATCCTCAGACTTCTGTAGCTTGTTTGTTGCTTCTTCCAGTTCATCAAGTCTTCGGCCAAGACTCTGCAGCTTGTGCTTCAGGTGGCGATGGGTCATGTCTTTATGATCTGACATGGTTCCAAATTTCGTTATATTGTATCAGCCAAGTTTCTATGTTGTCCAGGTTATCTGATGAAACTCTGTTGGGGAGTCCACATCTGTGCTGTTGTGCTACCAAGTTCTTTAGGCTGTCAAAAAAAGCTCCTTTTTCCTTTTTAGGCTGTTCTGATTCGTTTTGCCACCGTCTCTTTAAGACTTCAAAATTCCCTCAGAGTGGTTTTCAGCAGGCAAATCTGTCATCTGTAGGAGGCACAAAGACAACAACACTTAGTCATCTCTAATTTCACAATGCCAACCATTTGTATTCCCAAAAGTAACAGTGAGTAAAGGAAGTAATTCAGAGAACACAGAAATTAGTTCACGGAACCTTTTGCTGGAGACCATATAAGGACAGGCCACACACAAGTCACGTATTACAAACACGCACAGACATTATTTATATATAAATAAAGCCTAATTCACACTGACAGGATCATTTAACAATTGTGCAACATAACAATAAGTTATTTTTTCTGAATAACCATAAAGTCAGCTGATCTTTTCATATTTATAAATCCTGTCAAACACACACTTCCTTATTTTGATAACCAAACCTAGATTAAGCGAATATAATGCACAACTAGGCCCCTCTTCCCATTTGCCACTAAGCTGCCATACAGCTCATCTTGCCCATCCTTTAAAGGAGATGAATGGATAATAGGGTTTTTAGTGCATCTCCACATGCACCCGCACCCACACAAACAATGCTGTGTCCCTGTTCTCGATCCTATATCGATTCTTGCCTGCTTGCTTTTGCTGACGGCGGCATTTCTCAATAACACCAACCTCCTCCTCTACACAACCAGTCCTGTCTATTCAGACAGTAGTGATTAAAAAGAAAACACTGTGACAAGGAGTTTTTGAATATCTCCAACATAAGTGCAGATTAGACAATTAAGAATTAATGTAATTCTTGCAAATAGGGATATTTACGTCACGGTGTCTTTTTGTTGTTAGTACAAAGATGTAAAAAGAGGGGAGGGTGACATTTCCTCAACCACTACAGTGTCAGTGCAATGGGAACACAGAATATTAGCACATTACGGTCTGACTGCAGGCACAGCCTTGGTTAATCTAACTGTCAACACACTTAAGTCAATTATGACTCAAGTAGTGAGTACTCCTGCTCGTCCTTCTAAACCCTGTTACTTCCCTTCCCCCCAATGAGTCTGACCAGGGGGGGAAAAAAATCGACCTAAGGGTAGGACACAACATCATCATTTATTAATCCCCGTGACAATCAGCGGTCTCTCTTCTTTACCCCAGATTCAGCTCAGGCAGCCTGACTAAAGCTACACACCACTACATAAAAAGACTACTGCAGTTTGCTTTTGAAGTAGATAACTTTTACTGCTGTAAAACATCAACCAGTGCAGTAAATTCACCAAACATATTTCACCTCTTTGAACCATGTATGTAGATGGTATACTGTATGGTAAAACTTGCCATAGTGGTTTGCTTCAAGACAGAATAATATATTTTCTATAGTTTCAGATGGCGTAAAAAAAAACCCCAAACCACTCAGCCCACAGTTCATTAAATGTCTTGTTGAACATAAACTAAAGCAGTAAGCTTTGAAAGTCAGTATAGCAAAAATTACTTAATGACAAAGCACAATATGGACTCAAAGGCTTTGGCTGTAGGGTTTTAATTATTTTTCACTTTCATGAGGTCTAGTGGTTTGGTAATCTTCTCTCTGGAGTGTAAGACACTGAAGAAATAAAGAACATGGGCTTAGTATGAGGAAAACAAATGGAAGAATTTGGAGAGAAAACTGCTAGCCTAGCTGTCTATTTGAATGCCAAAACACCTTACTCTATAAGTCACTTTTGATGCACTGACATTGCTCAGCTGTGGCTTGTTAAGTGAGCTGTAGACCAATTTATCTCTCTTGTCTAGAGCTAGTTGTTCTATTCCAAAGCTGTCCCGACTGATCCCCTTCCAGCAGAGTAGAACTACTGAGAAATTCACATCGATCTATTAAAAACAGAGAGCAGTCACTCTGACCAAAATATTTATGTTCAAGACAACACTGTAGACTTCAGCACAAAGCAGGAAAGATAAACCTAATGAAAAATAAAAAGAAGTCTAGTAAATTACAATTTCTGCGCTTCAGGCTCTAGACTGTAAAACTAGGTAGAAATCTGTCCAGTCTGGTAATCCTATGATCTTGACCAACAATTCAGCACATTTATTTATTCATTATTTTTATTTTTTTAATGATTTTATCTTTAACTTTATCTTTAACATAATCCTAAATCCTGACTTAGTGTTCAAATCTGGTCCCGAAAAGCAGCTCCAGTTAAGCCCCTGTCCTGCTTAATAAATGTGTTTTGCTAGATCCAGACACTCCTGTCTTGGCAGGCTGCCTACCTCTCCTCTCATTCACTCTTTATTTCATTGCCAGTTCTCTACCTCCCTCTCTTTCTCTCCCTCATGTCTCCCCTTCATCTCTCTCTAACACGCACACCAGCACGGCCAAGAGAACGCTTTCAAGGGGTGGCAGTGCGTGCAAAGTGACTCTGGCAAAGGCCTGCCTCTGCCAAAACAATCAACATACATGATTCACTTATGGCAGGCCTGGGGCCTCATTAGCCATGTTCAGGACAAGACAAGAGGGAAATAAAAGGCTAGTGGGTGAAAGGCTGAGAGCAGAAACAAGATGAGGAAGAGGGGGGAAAGCAAAAAATGAGAACTAAATAAATTACTGTATGAATGAATGAAAAAGAAGAATCCAAGCAGGATTTAGTTAAAGACCATGCATTCCTTCTTTTGCAATCCAAGATCCAGATCAGATAAGCACTTTTAAAACTCCATTTACGTCTCTATATTCCTTTGTTTTTCCACAGCTGGCTACTCAAAAGTCAGTAGGATATTCTGTACAGCCAAGAACATGAAAACACGCTAAAGGGAGGATAAAGAGGGAAGGAAGTAGGGCAGGAGTGGGGCTGCTGAGGTATTCTGAACTCAGCTCCAAGTTTCATTCCCCCTGTTCTGTGCTTTGTTTGACAATTATGGAAAACCTAGATGGGGGTAGGAGCTTTGAGGCAGGGAAACTGACCCGTTTTATGCAGACACATTCCTAACGATGGACTGACCAGGGCACTGGCAGTCCCTCATGCTACCTTGTCTGCTCTTATCCAGGACACTGACAAGCTGTCCTTGGCCATTTCTCTCTTTTTCGCAGGAGTGTATTTCCCAACTTGAACAGGTTTTATAAGTTCCGGCCCAGCCCGTCTGCTCGGATGATCGGGTCAATCGGGACAATTGGTAACCAGATATTTCAGTCATTGGTTTCTGAATACATTCCTCCCATTCATTTTCTTTCGCAATGGTTCTATTGTTCAGACTATGTGACAAACCTGTGTAACCCCTGCAACTATCTGACCCAATTCTGATATTCGATTGTATACAAGGAGAGCGATAAATGAAAAAAAAAAAAAAAAGAGTGAGAGAGAAAAAAAAAAAGCAGTTCATTACGTCACTATATGATGCCGGCCTCTTCCACTTCCCTGAAACGTGGTCAGGATGTCCACCACTTGACCTTCATGCTCTATTTTGCTGTTGTTACAAAAATTAGGGCACAGAAACTGTTGATTGCAACACGAGTTCAGCGAGTACCGTAAACGCCAAGTCACTGAGGCTCTTTAGAAATACAGGGAAGTGAGGAAGTTAGTGTTAAAAAGGACAAGAATGAATGGAAGGTGGTTCCAGTGAAATGGGGATAGCTGTTGGAAAGAAAGGAATAATAAACCAGGAACATGTGAAGGTAGAAACACAAGGTCACAGTGTTACTGACACCAAGGTATGACTGAATTACCAATCAATTCAAGCGGGCAGTTACCTTCAGGCCTCAGGGTATAAGGGATTCAAGTGAAAAACCATACTTTAGTTAGTTTTGTAATTAAAAGAAAGACGATAAAGAGCATTTAATAATTTTAAGGATTTTAATGAATTTATTATTCTCTGTGATTTTAACACATAACATTCAGGAATCAACAACAAATTCCACTTAAAGACCAGTTGAAACTGTCCAATTCACTGGAAACCTAGACCTACAAGCTTATCAAGTCCCTTTCTTAATGCCAGCATGTTTTCTGACAGCTCTAAAGCTACACAGGGCTGACTATTCTAAAACTTGGTCCGGTTTTAACAAAGTAAATTGACAAAGAATTGTACCAGGAAGTGAAATGGTCAAAGGTATTGTTATCAATACACTTGGATTCACAACACACAATGCACGCAGAATTGTAGCAGAGACCATCTTTTTTAAAAGCCATTACAGTTTTAAACCTCGGATGGACGAGAAAGGTCATAACTGTAAGTTGCAAAGTGCGGAGTTAAATGTGTCAATTTCTCCAATTAAATGGCAGGAAGTTGAACAGCTTTTTCTATGTTAACAATTGAGCCCCCTGCAGGAAATAGAGCTAAGGAAAAAGCATAATTTTATACTAAACAAGGTAAAACAAACAAACAAAACAAAACAAAAAGCAATTACTGTACCAATAATTTGGTCAAATGTCAAAATTATTGTAACCGTTTATTTCCTCGCCTCGGTTCATACCAGGGTATTAGTAACCCAGCAGCCCAGCAGGCCAAAGCTGCATCTCGCCGTCTCTGTAAAATCTCTTCTTATGTGTAGAGCTCCACATGCACAGTCCTGCTGTCATGTTTGTGCTGCTGCCCATTAATTTGCATTACTGCTCATGGAAAGGACTACATGAATAAAGTGCAACATTAAATCAGCTAAACTTTACAACTGATCTTCATGACTGATGATGATCAATTTCTGAGCAACAAGGAAGAGAAAACAAGAATCAGTCCAGTTCAACAGACGAATGAAGATGCAGTGGAAGGGCCGAACAGTGATGTACGAGAGAAAAAGAAGAGATGAAAGCAGAGGGGGCCTCCCGGGACTACTGCTGTTCTGAGGAGTCTCAGAACAGCAGAAGGATGTGGAAGTTAAACTTTGTAAAGGAGGTCCACGCACTCTGACTGTGCTCTCTCAAACACACACACACAAGCACACACACCAAGGTTACAATCATACACCATATCATTAAGGCTTTAGCCACTCTCTTCCTGCCCGCCTGCTGCCTTCAGTACATTCTGTTCTCTCCATGAAAAAGAGAAGGAAGGAAAGAAAGAAAAAAAATCACCTCTCTGTTGCACTTGACATTGGGTTGGAACTTATGGGCCTAAAGCTTCTCTGCCTCGTACACGGTAGTTAAAGAAGGGCCCCAGTCCAATCAAAATGCCCTAACCACATCTTCATGTAGGGGGGTTGTTGCTAGTTTGAATATTTAACTGTGTCTCACTCTGCATTTTGTGTGCCGAGTGAGTGAGTGAGTGAGTGAGTGAGTGAGTGAGTGAGTGAGTGAGTGAGTGAGTGACAACTACAGTGGAAGGATGCTGGCGCAGCATTGGAAGCCACAAGATGGTGGAGAGACCTGATGCTTGGCCTGCATTTTTCCATTTTTCCAAGAAAGAGAAAACCGGCATCCCATAATGTTTGGTTTCCTGTGCTGTCATGTTGCTTTTTTCTTTCACCCTTTCAGTTTTGCACCACTTCTGGAAAAATGGTAAAGAAGTGAAAGGCGGTGTTGCACTTCAGCAGAAAAATGGATAAGGAGCTAAGGTCGTGTAGCTCATTCAATAGAGAAAGCTGAAGTGGGAGGGGAGTGGCAAGCCGGATTTTTCCTTAAGCGCCAGAGTGAAATGGCAATTTACAGTACAAGTACTGAAATGTGGTGAAATAGTGGTTAAAGAAAACGTCGTCTCTAGTAGAAAAATAGATATGTTTATGTGAGGGGACATGGCAGTTCTCACAACCATAAAGACAAAGCCGATGCTGTCTGTGTGTCAGGAGAACATCACTCAATGTTAAAATACATCTTAGTGATGATTTTTGTGTCCCCTTAAAATAGGATAAGGTGGTGCATTAGGTTTTTTTTGGGTTTTTTTTTTAATTATCAGATAAGGTAACCTTTATTAGTCCCACACATGGGAAAATTGTTTTGTTACAGCAGAAAGTGGACAGTGCAAAGTTACATAGCAAAAATCAGAAAAACACTGAAATAGGATAAGATGATAGGAATAAGATACTGTACACAGTAGCATACAATAGCTATGTAACTATTAGTAATTACCCACATTAAATCTATAAGCTCATCATCAGTGGCTTTGGCTAGTAATAAAACAATGTTAATACTGGAGCTAAGCAGAAAATGCTACCAGTCACAACAGACTGTTATTTTAACAAAATTAAAGAGGTTATGTTTCTCTTAAAGCGCCAGATTGAAGCTGAGAAAAGTTTACTAGACAGAAACAGGAAATAGGCAACACTGTAGCTACTGTAACATTTGTATGGACTATTATTTTTCAAAACTTTATTCAATTAAAAAAAAGAAAACTAACAAAAAATCTCCACAAAATTACTTCATTTTACCTGCCTTGGTATTAAAAATTGCATCGAGTGTTTTTCTGAGTATCAATATCAAGTCTGTCCAACCGAAAAGTGGTAAAAGTTTATGCTTAAGGCAAGTAAAAGTTCTGCTTGTGACTAGTCTTAGATTGTGACCCACATTTCTCAATCTGTCAGTTTTAGCTTGAAAGCTTTTGTAAAAAACTAACCATCCTCTTCCTCGCGAGCCTAGTAACCCATACCCACTTCTAGGTCTCTTGTCCCCTCCCCTCCCCTGTCTGTCTCCATCAAGGACCTTGTTGCTGGGGCTTAAACCACCACTACACTTGTGAGGATGGGCATGATAAGTAGATAAGAGGGAGGGGAAAGAGGGGGGATGTGGATGAGAAAGCCCAAAAGAGGTGGAAGAGGGGGTAAGACAGATGTGGCAGGATGAGTGGAAAAAAAAGCAAGAGGAGCTGTCAGATTCGTTGGAAGAGTATTGCTGTTCCAAACATGTACTACATTTTTGGCTTCTCTGGTTATGACCTGATTGAAGACGTGCCTTTGAAGAGATTGAAGTAAACTCAAAGCTCGCAGGGTTTTTTTCTAAGGCTCTGCTCCTAATCTTTATGTCCAAACAGTCAATTTTAGCATGTTTTCCAACAGAAATCAGGATTACATCCACAAGTAACTGTTGCTGCAACACAGAAGGAGAGAAGCAGGAGAAGCAGGGGAAGTATATTTGATGCTCTATTTAAAACTCAGCACCCAAAAATACTAGCCAGTCAGTAGCTAACTTGTCCTCAGGCAGATCTGCAGCCAAGGAGATCTGGAGCAACTTAAATCTAGTCAGTTTAACAGAAACACAAAATATCTCAAAAATGCATGGATTCTTTGATCCCCAAAGAGCACGCGGAAATAAAAACCCAGAACTGTCTCTTTGCTTGCTATAAATCAGTGTCAGTGCTGACAAATTAGAAGAATCAGGCCTACTCAGATCAGGCAGCTTCTAATAAAATAAGCCACAATGATACATCTGCCAACTGGCTGACTGGCTTCACCAAAACTACTGGTCAGTTTATACTTCAATTCTGGGCTGTGGTTTCAGTTCATACCTCGGTTTTTCTTTAGAAGGAAAGAATAAACATGAAAAAAAATTTTCCTTACTGGAGACCTGATAACTTGATCATAATCAGATCTAAACAAAAAAAATGTTTTCAGTTCACTTGTTATATAAATGATCTTCAGGAGGCACTCTTTGTAAATTCTTGTTTTTATAAAAAAAAAAGTCTGACCTTCTGTACTCAAGCTAACAGCAGAAGAAACCACTAGTATGACTTTATGTCCGCTGTGTATTGTGTTGTAGGGATATCAACTAAAGCTGAACTAGAACCGGGCGGTACTTTCATTTCAATACCACACTGTGCCATGAGATAATCAATGTAACCTTTGTTCTGATGTGTACATCCTCCATCATTGAAAGTGATGTTGAATGTGTAGTGTAGGCAGTCCAGGCCTGACCAATTAGCTCTTCTGTGTTGTGCCTTCTGCCATTTATAATGTTGGGGAAACCTGCAGTCAGCTGAGGCTGAAGAAGTCTCTTAGATAAAACCTTGGCGAAACCTTTTTTTTTTTATGTTCTGGTTAAAATTTGTCCCAATTGAGTTGCCACAGAGTTCTAGAGAAATATTTTTCACTTCTAATGAATCATGTCCTTAGCATGTTATCCTCCGTGCTTGGGGTCAGAGGTCACCGACCCTTCCAAACAGCACTCCTATGTGCCCCAGTGTCTCTTATGTTGTAGGCATTGTTATGAAGAATGTGGATTCTGCTGCTAAACTAAAGATGATTGATCTGTAATATTAGCCATCTACCATTAACACATCATAAATAAAAATAAGTAAAAAAGAGATGGCAGAAACACCCTTCAGCAATGTTATGAGCATTGACATTGCATAGTTTGTCCACAAGAGGGCATTTGACAACCTCACCACTATTTGTGGAAACACAAATATCTAAAGCGACACAAACACAACTAGTTGATTTGAGCAGTATTAGAGGGAATGTAAAAAGGTAAATAACCACACATAACAAATGTTAAGAAATGGATTTACATGGCATGTGTCTCAAAGAAACAAATCAAAACAAAATAATGATAATAATAAAAAAAAAATTGGGGTCAGCATCTGTCCCACAAATCCTGCTGCTGCACTGAAACAATAAATTCATTCTCTCTCTCACAATGTCCACCAGTCTGAAACATTAGCATGCTTGCCAACTTTTTCCTGAAGTTTTGTGTAACATATTTAACAGCTTTAAATTAAGATAAAACAAGCTGTTTTAATGCTGTTATCCATTATAGGAATCCTTCTTCCACATGCATAACTGCTCAGAAATTAATTGGGGAATAGCATTGATGACTGCTTTTGTATCAGTAAAATCGATTATAAGCCATTCCCAAGCAACATGAGTAATGATTAGGAGTTGAGTGTCAATAAAAGCCAAGTTAAAATCTTAGTAAAGCATTCACCCTGTGGTCATGGGGGGAAAAAAAAGAAAAAAAAGAGGAAAACAAAATATTTGTCATGGTCATGAATTTTGACCTGAAGCATTTTTAGATTTTATGGGTCAGTCTGTATTGGTGTGTGTGGGCGTGCCGCTCGTAGGAAAATGAAACCTCAGAAAGTCCCACTTGTAAAGTGACAGGAAGACTTTGGTCACTGTGAAACCATACCATGAAATTAGCATAAGCTGTGATTAGATCAGATGATTAGAGAACAGAAAGAGACCGAGAAAGAAAGAGGAGCTTTCTCAATAAGCTTGCATAGCATGAATAGACATCTTATAGCTAAACCTATTCACTTGGTTTTTTCAATCTCTTTTCTGAAACCAGTTCCGGTTCTCAAGTCACTTTAGTTTCACAACTTTCTCTCGCTCTTTGTTCAGTCTTTAAATTGCAACAGGTCATCCACACAGTTGGTTGATAGCATAGGTGACCTGAGAGCAAAGAGGCTAAAGGTCATAGCAGCAGTGCTCGTATATGATTGAGTATCCTCCTAAATCACATTAAAGCATCAGCCTCGAGTATAATGAGGCTGCAGTGAGCGTGTGCAAATACGCAAAATTGTGTGTGACGATGAACTGCTGCTAAAGGAATGCGTCTGTGTCAGCGTTTAACACTGATAAGAGAACATGAAAACATCACAACATGATGACACTTGTTAAGAGACAACACTGTGTGAACAAGTGTGAGCAACGCAGAGAAGGAATGAGGTGAGGTGAGGCAGACAGACGTTAAGCGATAGCTAGAGTCATGAATACCATTTATTCTTTCCATATTTAGAGTTTTTGATGTTTTCAGTATCTGTATCTGTTGATATAGAACTGAATCCAGCTGCTTGCTGAACATTTGGAGGACTGAGCAGTGTTATTTGGTGTGTGCAAACTTGCAGTGCTTTCTTTTTGCAACACTTTTTGGCATTAAAAAATTCTAACAAACAGACAGTACTGATTTTTTCTCAAATAAATACCACAGGTACTCTAGGTGGTGTATGTACCCAGGGTGCACATCTGGAACTAAGAGTAGAGCAAAAGTACCCGCCTGTCTTTATATAAGAGTTCAACTGATATAAGACTTTTTCAGAAAAGTAAAGTAATTTGAATATTTTATTATACTATAACTATTATTATTATTACTATTATTATTATTATTATATTTTATTATAATATATTTTTTAAACTTTAGATACAGAAACCAAGATTTCCTTAACATTTGTTATGTCTAGTTATTTGATATGGAATGCCAGGCTGTAACATAATGCCACATTGAATTAATTATTTAATGGTGGCAATAATTAATTAAAATAGGAATTAATTAATTAATTAATTAAATAGCTATGACACATTTAATTAATTATTTAATGATATATTTATTTCATTTTGGCAGTCCTGAGGCCTGGCTCTCATCATGAATTCATTTTATCTGTCAGCCTCACCCATCAAACCAAGGGGGCGGGTTAACGCTGCCAATTCAGCTTCTCTAACATCTGATTGGTTGCTGTGCAAAGTCTGGTGTCCCAGAATGCATTTCAAATCACAGGCAGTAATGGTGGTGACCTAAAGTTTGAAAATACCCCGTTTTTCCGTCACCAGCTACACTTTTAGAATTGTTTTAGCCGCAAATACATATATCTGGTCAGATTGTCAACATAGAACAGGTTTGCAAAAGTGTTCCGATGTTCTCAGAGATGTCGCTAGCTCTGCTAACAGGCAGCTGACACAGTGTACCGAGCTCACAGCCCCGGTGTTCCATCTTAACTGTTTTTTTTGTTTGTTTGTTTGTTTGTTTCTTTTTCAATATATATACGTTAATAGGTTTGTTTACATCTTCCACTCCCCTGTT